>JASANE010021057.1:0-46687 GCA_030248225.1 Trileptium ribeirensis
GTATTGCTAGTATCCCTTCAATAAACGCTCTAAATAAATGGAGAGGTGTAAAAACAATATATTTGCTTTAAAAGAACCCTATACCAAAATCTTGCCAGATACTTCATTAGGTTGATGCATTATAAGAGCCGTAACTTAATTTCTCAGATTTATAAATTTATAGAATATAATGTACATCTTATAAGCACCAGTTATAAAACATACATGCTCATAGGGGAGAGGGTGGATTACCCTACCCCCTTTGATTCGGACTTTCTCCTCGGAGCATCGCCGATACCCCCTGTGAATTAGAAGCTTGGCACTCCCTGAGGCTCCGAATAACCCTGGGGCTCCGCGAAAACCAAATACTCAGCATTTCCGCTGAAACTTCGCATTCCACTTCGAGGCTCCGCACACCATCCAGCTTTTATGCTATAATCTCAGAGCTATTTGCATCTCTTGTCCCCTTGTAGTCACGACCCTACCGTATAAACGGCCAGGGTGACACCCATACTGTAAATCAATTTCCGAGTGTGCACGACACACCCATAGCTAGTGCATTTTATCTTTACAGTGTAGTATACACCGTTAGTTGCCAATTTGGCGCGGATTAACTGTAATGCACACAGTCTGTAGTTAATGCGGTTTATTAGTCAACTGTGCTGTGTAGTTTTTTAATTTTCGATATTTGCATCTCGCCATATCAACGTTGATGAAATAATTTCGCACGCTGTCAGCGAAACTGCAAGAAAACGCAGTGTGCGTCACATTGTCGAGAATCGGCAATACCCCTAGATAGCTACCTTCGAAAAAATTTATAATAAACGTGGGGGTGTCTAAGACACCCTGTTGTCGACAGTGTGCCTCACGCTGTGAGGTGTACATAGGATCCAAACGTTAGGAACATTAATACGTGAACGCAGCACCAAGAGTATGAACACCCCGAAATTTTTGGCAAAAATAAAAATTGGAGGAAATAAGCAAAAATTGAGCGAAATTAACAAATTTTGGGTGAAAATTGGCGAAATTTAAGGAGAATTGGCAAAAATTTAAATAATTATGTGTCGAAAAATTTTCAAAAATCTATCCCTCTCTTAAAAGCTCTCCCTCCCTCCGCCTATCGGCCGATCAAACCCTGTGGACGACCTTCCTCCTCTGGGACTTCGGACCTAGCCCATGTATGACATTAGATATAAATTTAATATTTATTGTAAACATTGAAATTTTCTTTGAACATTATATGTTTTCATCTTGGAAATCAGACAGAAATTACAACACTGAAACCTACTTTTTGCTGAATTGATCCCTGGTATTAGCTATAGTATAATAGCGAACGGTAATGAACTTATCATCTTTAAATAAAAAGCTTAAAATTATTGTCACGTAAACTGCACAACACGTTGAAAATTATTGGGTCGGATATTGCGAAGCAGATATAACACATGTGATTAGCATTAAATGTTGAGCTAACGATTTATTTATATTTCTGTTGAATCTCAGATGTTAATTAAGGCTTTTAGTTTATGTTTAACTAAATGACTATCGATTTTGCTAGCTTTGACTGTTACTAGCTCTAAGTCACTCTATTATGTGACAGAGAAACGGTGGCGGTACGTTGTGCAAATGAGTTTCAGCTGCTATGCTAAAAATAGATTTTTTGTCTCCATGGATTGAATTAACCTTTCCACCAATAAAAACGATTGTCGTACGTTTGATATGTTTTGAGTTTTTGGTTTTCCGGAAACAAAATTAGACGAGAATTTGGAAAAGTTATTAAACTGGTTTTCGGATTCATCGGAGTTCTATTACACTCGGGTATACGGTCGTAGGCACAAATTTCTTTATTTAAGAAGCCTGTATAAATAATGAATTAACAGCATACATGTATGCAAACTAGCTTGACTCAGTCAGGTACGTAGCTGTTGATCTCAGTTATTTTCGGGCTGGTATATAAGGGCAAAACATTAGTTTTGCATTGCTAGTTCTCACTTGTGTAGCATCGACAGACGGCTAATTCAGATGTCCCAATGACCCATTTGTTCAATATATTTCGCTGACAGCACCTGGCATTCGATAAATACACGGAAAGAGGATACTGATGTATGAAACTAATAGCAGCTATATCAACTGTCTGAAGTACCGTAGGTAAAGGAGCTTTCAGCCGACATCATAGCCATTGACAAAAGGGATCGTTTCGGTTAGTCCTGCCAAACAATTTTCACAGTGACAATTTTAGAACCATTCGACTCAGCTCGACGAGCTGATGCAAAACAATATATTTATGACAGTATTTTTTTCAGATTTTTTGGGTTCACAATGGTCCGCATCTGCTTTATTAAATGGAACCATACTGATGAGCTAAAATCAGCTCAATCGGTTCACGACTTAACGACTTAGGTTTATCAATAAAGCTTAGCCTTAGGCTTATGATATCATATAAATAGAAATAACTCTTTAATCTATGGAGCAATTGAGGTGATTTTATCGCTCGCTCGTCAGTACGATCTCAATGTTATATAACTTTATACATTGATCGAGAAAATTTTTTCAAACATTTGGGGTACCAAACAAAGACCATTGGGAACAAAAAAATCGGAAAACTCTTGTCATAAAATGGCCAAAATGGACATTTTCCGAACCAGCTGGTCGAGCTGAGTCAAATTGTACTAAAATTACCGCTGTATCTTTAAAATTGACCAATTTCGGACTGGGGGAGGGCTAACAGAAGCGACCCCATAAAAGTTGCACACACAAAATATTTCATGAAATTTATATGGAGTATGACTCTGAGCACCTTGGTGGCAGCACACCTATTGTATACAAAACCTATGACGCAAGTGCAAATTTTAAAATTTTAAATTTTAATCGAAAAGTTATGTATGGAGTGTCAAACTGTAATAACCTTGAAATTTTTAACACTGGTAGCTTGAAATGCAATGAATATAGCAGCATCTCAAACAGAACCTTTGCTTTTATATTTTACGAATCTACTCCATACCTTTAAGATCGACAAAAATCCAGCCATTACTTAGCTGATCATTCCCTGCGTCGGCGTTTTCGTTTAGCTCTCCGGGAACGGTAGACGTGTGTGGTTCTTCGATCTTTTCTTCTTCTACGTGATCAGCTGATACAGTTGGTAGCGTTGTGAGCAGTGTAACTTGCGGTTTTTTATGACTAAATTCAGACGGTACTGGTGCTGCGTCACCGTTTGCTCCAAGTAGATACGTTGTAATTGTGCTTAACATAGTTTTTATTGAAATAGGTTAGAAACCAAATTATAATTGAATGAAACTACGAAAATGGGGACGTAGCAAAATATTTTTTATCAATGTACAGTTCGTAGAAAAGTTAAATAAATCGAGACTTGCAACGTGGATAATATCAAAGTTTTAATGAAGCAGAAATATCACTAGCTATTAAGCACTAACTATAAGCTATTAATTATTAATGAATTGTTTAGTCACGCGTCTTGTTAAGTAGACTAAAATTTATAATATATTGAATTATAATACCCATTTCTGTTCAAGCGCAAGGCTGTTCCGCAACTGTTCTGCAGTTTAGTTTTACGAAAAAATCTAAATACAAGTTTTAAACAATAATAGCCAAAATATTGCAGAAATATGGTCTCATCTTTTCATGTCTATTACAAAGATAAAATGTAATTTATGTTATTAGTAGTTACTATTACATCTAACCGTATGTGCATTTCACACAAGCCAAAAACTCGGATATAGAAAAGTATTGTTTCGTCGAAATTTCTCGAAGCAGTTTATAAGCAATTTTTGCAGAGAGAAATGCATCACTACAGTTTTTATTGATTGCGTCCTATATACTGATCCAAAAACAAGAGGTCTTAGCTAATAGAGCAGGCTCTTTGAGAAAAGCTAAATGGAGAACCTGGGTGCTGATTGCTTTGGATATAATTAGTTATATCGGATATAGTCTGTTTCAATCTTAGCGGTGTATCTTGAAGCAGTGAAGTCCCAATTTGAAAAATAAGCTTTAAATTTTTTAGCTAAAAATCTTATTCTAACATCGTATATCGAACGTGGAAGACCGGCATGATAAATTATGCATTGGAAACATTGCGCCACGATAAGCTATTAACCATTTTGTTTCTGTATTTTTTGTTTACTTTATACTAAATATGCTTCATTAGCTATCAACGTCTATACACTATTTTACGAACATCCACCGTGCTTTAGTTGGTTTTCCATTCATTACGAAGAAATTTCCTCCGTCAAATTCCGTAGTAGTAGAGCTTACCCTTATCACACAGTGCAGACCTGACGTAGTTTTTTTGAGCGGCGATTGAAGTAGTTCTTCGAAACTAAAAATCTACACATTATACCTTTAACTTTTAGGTTGAATTTATGCCTTTTACGGCATTGCTGTGCAGGAAAAATTAAATATTAATTAATATTTCAATAACCCAATATACGATGTCGCCTAACAAAAGTTGCTAGTAACAATGTCAGTCGTGTACGTTTAGATAAGAAAATGCGAGTAAGCGTTAGACAAAAAATCGCACAAACTCACAACCCGTGAAAAAAATCAAAGTTGTTTTGATTATTTCAACGCCAACAATTTCATATACTAAACATTCGTTGAGTACTAATTAAAAGGAGACATATTAATGGTAACAAAATTATGTGTGGCTTTTTCTTTACTAAAATACACATATAATGGACCCTGTACTATTGGCAGCCCAAATGGAGTGCCAGTTCCTGACACTTTGGACTCTCGCTATTCATGCTACAGTCTACACGATATTTCTATTTTTTATAATAATATAAATGTTCAGAGTAAATTTCGTTTACGAAATCATGTCTTTGTGTCCAAACTGTGGGGATTTTTTATTTTTTACTAAATATCACCTTCTATATAGAACAAAACTAGATTCTGGCGGCTTTTTGTATGGTTTCAAATTATCATGTGTTGGATTACGTAACTGATTCGTCACCTCAGTAGAAAATGATTAACTAAAACGTCTAGCATTTACATATTCCTTCAAATCGCAAATGTAACGCTACGGCATTAAAATCATAATGCTATGAGCTACTGCCCATGTAATACTTTACTATTGTGCGGCGCATATATTATCTCATATTCTGCAAATACGCTCAACATGAGACCAAAATGAATGGACTAATTATTTCTGCCGACATTAGACAGCCGAACGTGAACCTATCTACAGAATAATGCTTTTGACAACACGAGACATAATAATTGTGCAGACTTGTGTCCTACTATGTACGCTATCATATCGAGTAATCAGCCATACTAATATTAGTGGGATAGCATTTTCGCCAACTCAATATACATGTAATACAGACAACGCCCTGGAGAGGAAAATATCGAGAGTATGCCGAGTCACAAGTTAAGAATTGAGCCGTGTTTACCATTCTCGTTCAGTCAATTTGCCGAGAAAGAACGGACCGAATATTTATACTAGCCATATCGCCACGATATGTGTTCTTTATATACAGCACGAGTACGCGACGGTGTATACCACCTTCTAATGTAATTTAGCTGTCGTATCGAGGCGTTGTGATCAAAAACAATGAAGCAATCAAATATATTGTGGGCAAAAATGATAAAGATAATTACAATCGTGGTGCTGCTAACCCTGCATTTAAATATCTGCCGACACCTATTTATTATTAATCATAGCAATCTTAGCGTGCACTTATTGGCCGTCCACTTTGTATTTTACGTAAGAACGCTTATGGAGAACCCAAATTTGGCGCAAATCTGTTCCAGAAAAATATTAAACAATTAAAATGCAGCACTTTGGTGTTCGCGAACATTCTATATTTTTGTTATCCAATATAAAATGCAATAAGTTGATAAACAAAATGAAACTGTTTTTCACAAACTGGAAATAGCCAAAGTTTTGCACAAGCGCGATGTGAAATTTGTGGTACCGATTTTCGACTATAGCAATTTTCTATTCCGGAAAACCCAATGCACAGATTTTTCCTGGGGTTTCGCTTCATATCGGCTGCTACAACATTGCATTGTTACCGGCGTCACCTTAGGTTTTCTTGCACACCCATATACTTGATGACTACGGAGTAGAGTTTAATAAATAGCTTTTTGCCTAATCATTAAACATTTTGTCATCAGTAAGATATTCTGAACTTGAAGCTGTATCTCGGAGTTATCGTCAGTTCTGGGTATGGTCGAAACTGTTCCGTAAATATTAGAGATAAGTGTGGAAGCAGTTAGGACAAAGGCTAGTTAGCTGTTTTTCTAAAGCTTATGTATTACTCAATTGCTGAGGCCACATTTCTACTGAGCGTATTGTTTAAAACACTAAAATTGATTATCGAATTTTAATTTGTGATTTATGGTATGTAGTGAATCAGGAACTAAATAATATTATGAAAGAGTAGGTATATAGATGTTGTCGCATGACGCCTATATGAATTATTTGAAATGTGTTGCCTGTTTCCATGCAAAATTTTAAATACATATCTACTATACAAAGGTATGTAAAATATATTCGTTTGTATACGCTATTGTACGGACTAGGATACGTACTTATATCTAGATGCTAATATTCTATCGGCTTTGGGAGGTAGATGGATCAGCCGCACGGGGGGTGTTGGAAGAGGGGGTTTGGTCACGAAGGTAACCAAAAGTTTCTTCCGGTCTCCCTAGCTTTTTTCACAATTTTTAACAATTTTGCCTTGCATTCTGTGTAATTATGCTAAAATTATTGCTAATATTGCAAAAATTTACTGCGCGCCCTAGGCAGTGGATGCATATGGCTCAGAGATAAGAATCCGACTGTTAGGGAGTAAACTGTCTACCATTCTATGAACACCTACAATACATGTAATAGTTGTAAGCAGCAGTGTGTTCAAAGATTTGTACGCACGGTTTGTGACGAGTTCAAACGAGTGCGATAGCACAAGTTTGAACGAGTTACCGTGCGTACAAATCTTTGAACGCACTGCTGCCTATGCTACAACTGACTTGTTATATAGCCAACCGTGTATTCAGACATTTGTATGCACGGCTTTCACTACATAGACTCTATTACAAGTTTATTTGTAACACATTTTATATAATAAATACAGCGCATTAAGATGTCTGAACGCACGGTTAGCTATATTAGCTACATTACGAAGTCAGTGTAGCACAACAAGCCATGAGTTCAAACATTTGTATCGCACGGTTGAGTTATTACTTGTTCAAAGTCATGTTATCGCGCTCGTTTGAACTCGTCGCAAACGTACATAAAAAATCTCCGAAAGAACGATGGCTGAACCACAAATATTACATATGCTAAAATAAAATATAAAACCGACATTTACATGTTGGATACATACGCATAAACTTGGTACACAGCGGAGCAAAAACTAAAAAATACTAAAGAAATGGATGAAAATTCAGAAACTAGTAACCGTAATCAAAGGTTGGACAATTGAGATGATTACAAACAGTTGTATACAAGCAAATAAGTGTCTAAATGTACCAACATTTGCAGAGTGCAAAGAATATCTTGACTACGTTGTAACGACCTTCGAAAAAAACAGTATACTTGCTATAAAATATTTAAATTGCTTCACTATATGTGTGTGAAATTAAAGTGAGAGTCAAATTATATATGTCTGTAATATATATGTCTAACGCTCCTGTTGACCGTTTCCGGTGGGACTGTATTGTATTTCTTAAAACTACATTTAGTCTTAGCAGATCCAAGAGGTAAACTGAACAGATTTATACGAATGGGATTCCGATAAATGAAGTTGCTACTGATTTGACAGATAGACACAACTTAAAGATTGTGATATGCTGTATACCACTTTAATTTGCAGCATTGCGTAGCATGAAATAATTATGATCTGCCAATTTGAATTTTCTACTTGCGATATTACGGCAAAATGAATACAGACACGCCGTTAAAACCTTAAAAATATTATAATGTAAACGGTCCCCAAACAAAAATTTAACGCCTATGATGTCGGAACCATGCATTATGCACTGAAAATGGGTTTCTGTGATATTTAAAAGAAATTTCTTTGAATATTGCACCATCAGATATTATTTTATAATTCAAAGAAACATATCTTGAAATTTCAAAGAACTATTTTTCAAGGATTACATATCTATGAAATTTCAAACATAATGCTTTGAAACCTCAAGTAATATTTCTTTGAATTTTAAAAAATATCTGGTGGTGCAAAATTCAAAGAATTTTTAATTTCACATTAAGTATTTTGAGTGTGGTTGAACTGATACAATACGACGGAAATTGTATTGAAGCATGAAAGCAATTTTAGAGACATCTTCTTGAAGACTGTCGAACCAAAGCAAACAACAATTACTCGAAAATAGGCTACCGAGCGGAAATTCGAAAGAAAAATTTGACATTTTTCTTCGTCCGAGATCTTTCCGTAAAAGTGGGACATTACTAAAACAGCCAATACATCAAGCTCAAGTTCTGTCATGAATATGCGATAGGTTAAATTTTTGAATCACAATTTCATTAATTCATCACTTCAATATTTGTTTCATATAAACTAATGGGTTGAATAGAACACGTTTTGTTGCAAGAATATTATTTCTAAAAATGTTTTTGAACTAAAAGAAGTATATTTTCGATAAGTAAAAACATAAAAAAATTTGCTATAAAATGTTTTCTAAAGATCATACAAAATACGCTGCTAAGCTTAATATTCTAAACTTAAAGGATAACGTTAAGTCACTACAAATTTTCAAAATTGATTTAAATTAGACCACTACAGCGTATTACTTCAAAACTATCCCAATATATATGCCCATTTCAATGGATTGTTGACGGACAGCTTAGCACAATAAGTTCGCTACGTCAACTAAATTGACTTCTAGCAAACGACACTTATAAACAATATCGGTTGGTATAACGTGATGCGTTTTATACTAGCTATAAACTCGTTTAGTCATTCACACAAACGCAGCGTAGAATACACCAGGTTATAAAATACAAACGGCAAAATAAATATGGAAGCCAGATATTATCTATAAGCAGTCGCATGGCTTTCGTATATATGCCTTGGCACCCTTGTCAGTTTCTGTAGACGCATGTAAATTGACTATAAACACATATTGTACTAAACGAGTTCTTGGCCAAAGCCTACTATATACTGATTGATTGAAGTAGTTCTGGTTAGTTTCTGCTCGTATATAGTGTATATAATATGTAGCTATATGTTGTATATATATATTATATATTTTGTATATATTGTAGAGCGGAAGCAGTTTGCGGTGCACGTCTTATCGAGACAGTAAAGTACTCATATGTGTGTGTTTAAGTTGAATATATAAATAAGACTTTGGGTTGGTTTTGGCTTGTTTTGTTGAAAAAAGTGGTAAAAAAATGATAAATGCCTTATCATCAAAAAATCGCTGCACTGTTATCTTAGTTTATTCGCGTTTTGAGGAAAAGATAAACCGACCGGCAGACGAGCCTTTACAAACACATATTACAACGGTGACAATAGGTGCCAGGCCGTACCAATCAGCAGTCATGTATACAATCAAGCTTGACTTGTTTCCTGCAGCAGTAGTCTCTGCTTTTTATTTATCAATCTACAGACAAGTATCGGCGACGCGTTTGGTATACTTTAATTTTAAAATATCTGAGGCTTAATGCACACAAAATGTGTAAAAGCATACAAGTCTTCCATATAATGATGTTTAAATATGTATAAAAAATTTGTACTTGATTCAAACGAACATATTGAGTTTTAAAATCCTCAGTAGTGTTCCTATCGAAGAAAAATAACTTACAGAACATCAATATTCACTATTAATATTTATATGCATTATGTTCAATAGCATCAGATTTATGCCTAAACCTTAGAAGATGTCAATTTTGCAACAGCCCTGTTCTTGCAATGATTCTTTCAACAGTTGTTAATTATAATATATTTATCTAAAGTGTAATTCACAAATGAAAAAGTTCTTAAGTATAAATAATTGCTTGTAGACGGCCAATGTTTGTGTTTATTGCCGACACCCATGTCCGAGCAACGCCTTATTAGTTCAATAGATCGCATACGGCACTTGCAATCCAGCCTGAGTCTAACTGCCGTTCCAGCATCAAAGTAATAATCACTAACCTTATGCGAAGGTACCCGTGACACATGTTGCTTGTTTTAATCTAGGATATTCTTATGCTTGATTTCAATTAACTCAGCAGCTACACTATACTCTAGCCTGTAAAGTATGGTTTTGACCTCAAGTAGGCGCATTGAGAAGCAATTTTTTGATATACCTTTAACAATAGCTATAAAATATTTACATTAATATTTAGCCAAATCCCGCCGACCAGTTAGACGAAGTTACTAAAGGAAGAATAGCAAAGAAGAACAACTTTGCCAGAAATAAATATTGCTACAAAGTTTCCATGTCAGAAATAAATTTCTACCGCACTACATATATAATCAAACTTGAAAGATTGTATAGTAAACAACAAAATAATAACATATAAAAGAGATGATTTAAGAAAAAAATGTGTATAAATATATATTAATACAAAACAATAACATTATGTCACGTGATGAAAAACACGATTACCGCTTAAATATCATAAAAATCGTAGGACAATAAAGCACAGCTTTGCTAATAAAACCTATTTCGACGTAAAACAGCGCAACGTTGTTTTGGATCTAAAAAGGTTAAATTTGGACCTTGTTTGTGTATTAGCGATATTGCGCGGGGTGTCGAGGCTTATACTGTATATAATTTATGTCCGGTGTAAATCCATACAGGCAGTAGCTGGTCTGTGCCTATAGACGTCCAAGCTGCATGGACGCAGGTGGAGCAGATGGTCTTGGGAGGCTAATAAAGATGGCTCCCTGGCTCCGCATTTTTCCCCTATTTTCCCCAATTTTTGCATAATATTTTTGTTATTTTGCTAAAATTACTAAAACTATTGTCGCGTCCGGAGCCACATTGGGGTAAATATGGCTTAGGGTGGTTCAACAATTATGGGAGTAATCGTCCATCCCTATAGATGACTATGAATTACATATACATTTTTAGTGTCTTTCATATTGCCATAGTTCCATATGCTACGCAGAGCATAAAGTATATTGCATATAGTAGGTATTCGTGGATAGAAAAAAGAGGAGGGCTGCGGCGTAACTTCAACGCATCTTTGATCCACAAAACGTTCTTCTATTTTATAGTTTTATTTTTTATAAATTTTGATAAACCAGCTATAAGGTCTTCTGAGGAATCATTGATCTTCCTACATGGACCCCTAATGATAGTAGGTTTTACGTATGTCTGTATATTCTTGATAGGAAGGTTGCCCAAAGCTGTGCATCTCTCTTGGGCTGTCTTCATATTGCATCCGATCCAACACGATCAAGCAGTACATCCACTAAATACGTGTGTAAGTATATGCATTATCTGATTCGTATATGATTCAATCCGACAAAATGGTATATGCTGCGTCGGATCGCATCAGATCGGACGCAATGTGATCACTGCCTTAATAATATTAAGCTTGCAACAATTTTATTTTTAACCGGTGTAAGTAGATTAAGCATTATGTAGCAAAATATAGTATTTAAATGCAGAGAGAAATCATTGTGTCCACAAAAACGACTTTTTTTGCTTCTCCATCCAATAGCAATAAATTTCATGCGCATTACTGTAGGTACCTCTGAACATATAGTTAATGTTATGTCCCGAAAACTGAAATTTTTAGGCTATACATGCCCAACCCTTCCTAAACGAAATTTTGCTTATACCGCGTAATATACATATGACAAAATGCATTTTCCTAATCTCCCTATTATTAACAGTAAACATTTGCCGTTCACAATGATCAATATTACGAAACTACCAAAAACATGAATGAATCATAGTATTGTTGTCAACATAGTCAAAGCATTATGTTTAATCTCTCTGTATTGCTTATTAGTTGCTGGAAATAACATCGCGGCGAAATCATTGGTTCAAATACGCGATCATAACCAGAAAAGCCGCAAAAAATTACCGGTTTTAATAAAGGTAGTCGTTGCTAATTATGTTACCTACCTACAAGATACATAATAAGTTACACGTTTTCCTGATCAAACCCACGCTTGACCGGTCGATACTTTACTTGATAATACACTACCGATGTATGTGTTGTACAAAGCAACTAGATGCTTTGTTTAAGCTGCATTAAATGGCAAAGGATCAAAGGATTTAAGCAGCGGCCAAAATTTAGAACCAAAAGATATTAGAACGAGTGTTGCAAGAATAGCAGTGTACAACATCGTCAGAACTGGGCTTTGTGAAAATACGGATTTCATTGTGGATTATTACACAAATAAAAATACAGCCAATACATTAAAATTGGCCAGCTTAAGCTAATATATGCTCAATGTGCTTCAACGAATAAAACATAATTCAGGGTAAAGTCTGATTGGGTTGAAAAATAACCGACATAACCCGTAACTCGACCAGATACTTTTCGGATTCGAACTGATAATAAATACGTGACAAGCTATCAGTCAACTGAAATTATAACACGTAACTAGGTTGGTGCATCGATACACTGCTCGAGAACTATTTAGTCTACACAACGAGGATGACACCCATATAACAGTTTCACCGCGCTGACCGGAAACCAGCCACTCTAATTGTGGCATAGTATGAAAGTTGCTTATAAGGAACCCTTAGCTGAACCTGAATATTTCAATCCGACCCGACTCGGCCAAAAATTTTCTCCGACGCCGTATATACATTGACGTCAAGCTGAAATATCTGAATATAGTAACACTGAATTCTCACAGCATCTTCCTCAGGCCCATACAAATCTCAGGTTGATGTCTACAGGAAGCTTCAGGAAGCTTATGGATATTGTTTACATCAATACATACCTCGGTGCTTTCTGCACATAAATGCGTAACTACTCATCACGCGACTACCATTGCCTGTAGAACACCAATATCACCAGCCAACAATGCTATAGTAATTGATACTTGCCGTCTTTTTCATAGACATTTCCAACAGAATTTTGCATTGCTGTCATTCAACAAACTGTTCATAATAATATTTTAATCAAAATAACATGATATATATTTTAGTGAATTTATGCCATGGATTATAAGCAAAATAAAACGAAAAAACCTCGCTGAATTTGCGATACTGAAATGAATAGTGCTGATATCAATATAAAAAAGATGCGAAAACTGTAATCCATGTATATATTATATGCACTGAAAAAGTTCGATACATTAATAATTTCATACCATAATAAATTTAGTAATAGCATGGGGAGTAATGACAATAATGATATATAAGTATGGTATCAAATGTGTGGTCGAAAACTGAATACATTTCAAAACTAATAAATAATAAAACTGCAGGCGCAATACGAATAAACACAGTACTGAAAAGTTAGCTCTGAGTTAAATTTGCAAATATGCTGAGCTTTATCTTTGCAAAGAATTAATTCACAACAGTTTGTAATGTCCGTGGCTTTATACCGGTCTGAAAGTCACATTTTACCCGAAAGAAGCTCACGTACCAGACCCTATAAAAAACTTGTTACTCCAAAAAGTTTTGTGAAATCGTGTATTGTGTTGAACACATATACCGCTCTTCGTAGTTCTCGAATAATACAGACCCCAAGCGTGCTCTGCAAATGAGTTCGCCCACCACATCAACGTTTCAACATGTTTAGTATATATTTTATGCGGAAGAAAATAGTTTTTTTATCAATTCTCACCACTTGTTAAACCACTAGGGCTGCAAAATTAGGGCTTGGGATGTCGAACATACTTTGCATGCCAGTCACCTACAGCAGGCCCGAACACAGGATCTAATTTTGGATGAGGCCAGTAACTTGCATGGGAAGGTATGATTGTTGACGTATTGCGTCATAACCAGATATTAAAAATTTTGTTTCAAATATCATGCTACTCTGGGGTTAGGGTTAGGATGAAGCTAGAGCTAAAGAACACTGGGTGTTAATGCTTGTTTATACAACGAACGATAGAATTATTTTAATTTATTCTACTACACATAAATATATAAATTTTTTATTTTGTGGTGGGCTGAAATTTTTGGGGGAGGCAGCATCTGTTTTGGGAGAGACATTGACTCCCCATGCCTCATGCCCCATGCCACTACGGCCCCGACCTACAGTGCTCGTAGTGAACATATGAGAAAAACATAAAACTGTGTTCAACAGAAATTTAGAACTACGAATCACGCGACAATACAAAGAACAGCTGAAAGAACTGCTTATTGGAGTGACAAAGCCTTGCCTGTTTTCTGTCTTAGCAGGTTTCTTATTTTTATAACAAATATTTTCATATATTGTTTTGTGTGTTTCATAGAGCAGTCCTGTTCAAACCTAATCTCACATCGGAGATTTTGACGGGCGTTGCGGCGACATTATTTGAGACTAAAAATTGTCCTCGACAGAGTACTTTTATAAGTATATATTTAGTATACATTTGGTAGTTTAAAAAGCTGAACTTATGTTACAGGATCTAGCTGGTCAGGTAATAATACGCCTTTTCCCTGCAGCGACACACAGAGTTTGAGAAAAGTTGATAACAATATCTTTGTCGTCCTGTCAAATCTAGCTATAGCTCATTACAGACGAATCACAGCTACTAATACCCACAATACAAGCTTAATATGACCAAACTATTCTACTAATTCCGGTTACTTTTCGGTAGGAATGTTTACATAGAAATAGAATTAAATGCTAGCGTTTTTTATTAAAAAGTGATAACATAGCTTATTGTTTCCATTTTCGTTTGTTTAATCAATGTAATTGGTTGGTTATTTCCAATCAGTGGTGCCCTTGCGATGATCGAAACCCTCCTTACAATATTCGATGGCCCCCATGGCACTTGATGCCCGCATCGGGGACTGATGCTACCCTAAGAGCCTAATGGATTGGAAAATACGGCTATACCTCTAATCACTAAATTCAACCAGACAACAACAAATACTGTGTACCAATTGTGTATTGTTTAAATCGAATGACATGCATGAAAAACTACCAATGTGTATTAAGATTTCAATTCTGAATTATCGGTCGGCCTCTAGTGCGCTAAGTTAGAAAAACATCGATTTTTTTTTGTTTTAAAGACCCGTTTCGGCGACTAATAATTTTATGATGTGGCAGACAAATTAACATTTCGGTCTGCTTTGACTAGTTTCGGATAGGCGACTTCAAAGGTAAATTTCAAAAATCCGTTTTGCTGCAAATTTTTAACTTCATTGAATTTTTGAAGTGTGTTGTTTTTTATTATTTTACTAACAAATTGGAGCTATTCTACTATCAAAAATCAAATATTCAACATGAGTTCCTGTTTAGACTTGTTTGAACTAATATAAACAAAGTGTAGAACAAACAATACAAAAATTTTGAAAATAGACAATTCTGATTGAAATATGTTTTTGTGAATTGCCGAATTTTGAATGTGCTATCGTCAGACAAATATAACTTAAAAGTAACCAGTTTTTCCTGAACTTTGAAATATAGCCAGTTCGCGCGTAATTCTCCAAATCCCCCGACTATCCTAAATGTTTACCAAATGTTGAAATTTCTAAAAATGAGAAAATTCCATCATAAATTTACATACCTTTTGTTTGTCTTGAACCAGTATGTAAATAAATCATCTGATTTTAATTAAACGTTTAGTTTCCGTTTAAAGTGTATATACAACAAAACCTATTTTATGCTGATGCGTCTAAAGCGACAACGCCACTGAAAATAGTTTGTTTTCGTCCGTCTAAAAGAACGTAGAAATATTTGAAGCTTTTTTCTGCAATAAGATCGATAAAAACAATAAAACCCTGTAGTTCTGGCTAATGCTCTGCAATCCATCTAAGCTGCCAGCTAAACTAGCTTTGAATTTCAACCTCGTAAACTGTACCGCTCGCTACGCACCATAGCACAGATTAGAACAAAAAAGTGAAAGCTTTAATGCGTATGCTACGCGGTTGTTCACGGAGCATTCTTGGGCAGAGAATAAACATAATAGCACTAGTGCAGCCTACTGTCGTATACTGCTTTGAAATTATTAAAGTAGGCAAAGCACATGGGTGTTTAGTGAACCATTCAATGGCGCAAATCTGTCCTAAACATTGGGGGGGCCCAAGGTACCCATATTTGTTATACATAAAACATTATATGTTTAAATTTTTGTTAAATGTATCAACTCCAGTATTTACCTTCTGTTCAGTTCCCGAAAGTATTTCGCCGGATCCCTGTCTTCGACGCAAATTCCCGAGTAACGGCATCAATGTCAAGTGAGTCCAACCGTTCCTGATAGCAGTGGCAGACAGCCGCGTTACTGAGCCGCCTCTGGGACATTGTTGACCTAAGCCATGTGAACAGCCTGGTTCAACCATTCTAGGATATTGTATATCTAGCACAGTGGACTAACAGGAATATGAACACTTTGTGGCTAAACCTTGCCCATAATTTGAAATAAGCTGCGGTTGGCATAATGTATTCATATAACAAGCACTTGATACTGAATCTAAACTATTTTGAGTCGATAAACGTATTTTCATAAATTCACAACATTCAATTTACTATAATGTGATAATCCTTAAACATATGTTAAGTATTTTTGTAAAGCGAAGATGTGAAGAATATAGCAGTCACATAACAACGGTTAGCAATGCAAGCTCCAGCGCAGCCCAAACAAGGCAAATATCCACTGATTTGTTATATGGATATATACATGAATTAAAAGTGGCAAACGACTACTCATCGAATGCTAATAAGTTGCACAACTACTTAGGCAGTTTTGATATATTTTAAACACTCTATTAATCTGCTATTGAGCGTCATAGCACATACAAAATGTCATGCTAGTAATGTTGTTGTTCGGGGTCAGTACTTGAATCCTGATTGCACATCCGAAGGCTGTATATACTAACCACTGAGCTATTGTGGAGCTGTTACTCGGTTGCTTATAAAGGTTTGCTAGCGGTGCGACTTACAACGACAGTGCAAACATATTAGTTGCAATGAACAGAATTAGTTATGACGAAACAGATAAATTCAAACATAACGCTTTGTATTAGTTTGCAGTGTTAACGTTTGATATTTGTGGACAGCAAAAATTGTAATGCATGCTCAGTTTTCTGTTGACGAATTTCTGAAAGCGCTTTATGTCATAGTGCATATATACCGATTATTGCAAATTCATCTGGTTAAACCTCTAAATGCAATATCGTCCGGATTTCCAATCTCTGGGTTTTTATGGCAATAATGTGGTACTCTGAAGCCGTGGATTGGATGGATTATGAGCTGAAGCGAGATACAATTGCAGTTTAGACAAAACCAAACTGCAATTAGAGTTCTGACTTGTCAAACTAGCAATTTGATTGAATTGATGTTTAGACTATGACAGTTCTTCTGCAATATATGATCGTAGTGCAGTCGCTGTTTCGATTGGGGCGTTGCTTTGTTTGTGTTTATTCTTTTTTCAACGTTAATTTTTAACTAGTATAAAAATGTACCGAAGCCCACATTTTCTTTTTACAAGATGTCCTAAATAAGGTACGTACCTTTTATATTTTTTGTAGTAAGAAGGATGCAGATATATCCAATAATTTGTACATGCGAAAGTAGGACTGTCAATAATTGACAATATAGATGATAACATACGACAACGAATAGATATTAACCGCAATCGTAAACTAGGACAGGAAATGAAAAATTTAGACAAAAATACATAATATACATATAACTACATACATATACTACCAGAATTTTTGTAAATATCCTACTCTCAGCTGCCTCGCAAATTTTGCTATATATTAGACGTTTTAAGAGAAACTGTAGCATATTTATATTTTTCGTTTTGCGAAAAACTAAAGATATGATAAAGCTTTGCTTTTTTCAAAAATTTTAAAATTTTCAACGAGACGACAACGACCATTATAAATTGTTTGTTACACAGTGTTGCGCAAGAGACTTGTAAAATTCGAAGGAAATCTGCAGTAGTTTTGTAATCCAGGCTGTTTCATACGATATGTATACAGCCATGCCTAAACATATATACCAAAATAACTCTCGTGTTATTTGATAGACGCAGAACTAGTCCCTTATATGTCACGGATCTGCCGTATCGCGCACTCGACTCCGCTGTCTTACAAGTTTCCTAAGGTTAAACATACTACCGTGTTGTAAGCCTATCCATATCGTAAATTGTCAAAATTAAAATGCTCGTGCCTGAGAATTGTGCCAGTACTGTGACACGTAGCCGCTGCTCTCTGCATTCATGAATATTTGTCGTACTTAAAGTACAACAAAATCGCCGAGTGTTAGTGGATTAGGAGAATGAAGAATGACAATTGAAATCAGCTAACAATTTTTGGTTGATTTGATAAGAAGGATTGTGCTTTACGGAGGTGATGGCTAAAACATCTAATCTAATTAGGCAGTTAAATGGCTCCGCAAACGTCAAATATAATTCCTCAAGAGCATACGTAATATGCGTACTTTACACGATGATGAGAATCAAGGGTAACAGGATCTTTGTAAGAACTGAAATTCTTGTATTCTCTGATACGAATTCTAATGCGTGAGTCCACTTTATATGCACTCAACAAGGTTGTTTTATGAGGCAGTACTGGATACTAAAATGGTCTATTTTGCGATTTTGCCACGATTTTGCTTTACGTTGCTGGTGACGAATGAAGATTGTCAGCTCTACTTATGGTACTACTTTAAGAATTAAACCGCAATATGCTGACTTGAAAAGGAGCTCGGAGGCGCTATATATACATGAGCCCTAATGTTGTGTAATATCTTCAAAATAGACAAATTTCGGTTAGAGGAATCCTAGAAAATATCCACAAACTTAATGTGTAGTGTACCTTTGCCGCCTGCAATCGTATTAAGCTAATGATACTTTTAGGTGGTAACTGCCAAGTAACTATTCAGTACGACAGCTTCTTTTGAGAAAATTCAAGGATAGTGCTATTTACAGTAAACAGATGAATCCTTAATAAGGCTTATGTATCTTTGTCACATTCGATTTACTCTTAATACACAAAGTGATCATGGCTCATCACATATTGATTTTGATAGGCGATAAAAATATCAATGATAAACATCCAAATAACAACAAACATTCGTAATGGTTCAATAATGACAACAAAGCAATTGTGCGATGCTAACTTTATATAAGGTTTCTACCATTTGAAAGATTTGTGTACCCGGAGCGAAGGCCACACAGAACAAACGGTGCTAGTAATACACCAAAAGAGCGGAAATCGTAGTATTCTCCGCGCTGTTTGGCACATTCACTCATGGTTAGGTGTGATTGCTACCGTAGTTTTTCGCTAGGATCGTAATCGTTCACTTAAAATTGATTTGATTATCTGTGGTTGCTGCTAAATTCGATGAAACCAATAATTTTCTGGGTATTCGTCGTAATACACAGTAAGTACCCGGTAATTTGAAAATTTTTGGGTGCTAATAAATTGTGAGCATCCAGTAGTGTTGCAGGTGGTATCAAGATCCACTAATTTTATATTTTTATGGGACAAATTTTATCTTCTTCCCCTTAAATTTAAAAATGAGCCATCTAGCACGGACATTGTCGTCAATATTTCGGGCACATAGCATAGATTACACTCGAAATAAATGAAGTACTATTAAGACACAAACAGTTTAGACGAGTAAACCGAAACTGAGGTATAAAGTTGGTACCAAAGTTGGTCCAGTTGCTAATATGTAGACATAGAACGTTATTGCGTTTCGTTTTATCATTATGAAATAACATATCTAGTGTCAGCTTCACCTTCGACAAGCGTTAAAATTTTACACAGTGTCCCGAACGGTGCTTATGCTCGAGGAAGAGAAAACATAGAGTCGAAAATACATAAAGAAATAAGGAAACAAGCTATTTGCTAGAAATGGTTTCGGAAATATGAAACAACAAAGTGTAAGTAAGAAGACGTAGGAAGCAAAGCTTAGCCTTATATCAAACCTGGCTATAAAACCTAATCAGAATACTTGTTTACCAAATCTGATGCTACTCGATGGAATCTCACCGACACCAGCAAACAATAAACGAACCCGTCTGGAGCTATTTTTACAGTTGTGTTGGTCGAGACAATGTAGGTTTGCAAACATTATCCAGCAGAATCATAAAAACACAGATCACAATATAACTGGTTCGAGATTGAACATAATACCCTAAAATTGTAGAAAACCAACGGTCCTTACGTAGTATCTAGTAACTGCGGGCACTGAGTTTAAACTAAGTTCTTGAATTAGTCTGATCTCCATTATTTTTTACAGATTTTAGTTTCTAAAGGTTTCAGTTGCGAGACCCTATAGATGTACATCTCACGTAAGATATCAAATTTCTGCAAATATTCTAGACGACTTAGGTTCCATATTTTTCAAGTTCTAAATATTTTAGATAAAACAAAAGTTGTCATATACGTTGAGTAGCATTTTACTCAACCGGTGCCAGATTAACATTGGCGAAGTGACTATCCAGATCATAGTAGATAGGGGTATGAAATAATATGATATTCGTTGTAAATCCATTTGCTATCGGCATCACAAAACAGTATTTGTTCGATAGCTCGCGTTGCGTGTGACTAACAAATCTTTCTTTATTGAATCATCCCATTTGGACAAGCATCGTCGGAAACTTCTCGATAAACGAGCACTGAATATGCTAGGGGGAACAACCTAAACGCACCTTCCGAAGACCACACATTTCCGTTATAATTCAGAGGCACCAATTCCGGGCGGGGGGGCAATAGCCGCCACATTCCACCTCTCTATCCTTTTTGTATTATGTGTTTGTCAAATATGTATTTGCTCTCGAGACACTGAATTGATCGCTTCGTTTTCTTCTGTAGCATTACCAATTATTAGGAAATATTGAAAAATAAACTAAATATATACGAAATATATAGATATAAAATATATACGTGTAGATATTGCCATTGGAAAAATATATTGTTTTTGTTTTTATAGTCACGTGGTTTTTTATGTCCTAAATTGACTACTACACTGCGAGGCATCTCATAGATTATTCCAGCCAGGTTAGATCACATGCTTCAATCGAAAAATAGATCTTCGGAAAAAATACAACATATGAGACTAAAATTATTACTCAGAACTAATATGAAAGGCTGCTGCAGTGTCCTACTAACTATACTCTGTTGTGATAGAGGTATCGAGCAATATTAATATGTGTACTGACACAGAACCCAAAAACTATATCACATATCTTATGATATAAAACAATGGTATAGAACTGGTGTGTTTGCTAGCAACGATGCCAAATTTACCATAGTTTAAAATATCCACTTACTAGCTATTTTAATGTTAACATGTTGGCAATTGATTATTTGTGGAAACATTTTTTCGCTGATAATGTACGAGCCAATTATTTAATGTCTGGCTGAAATATCGGACGCACTTGCGTTATGATAAATTCAGTACAATTTCCATTGTAGTTCACCAACAAATATACTGACTTTACGCAGTGATAGAAAACGGGGACAGTGCGATCAAATGAGTGTCCACATACTGAACTAACTATTAACTTAACTAACTGTTAACTATTAACTGAACTAACTATTAACTGAACTAACTATTAACTATTAACTGAACTAACTATTAACTGAACTAACTATTAACTGAATTAACATGAAACTAACGCATTTAACGGGTTAAATTGCCCGTTAAACTATTTTCGTTTATTTCTGACAAGCAAGATATATAGTAAAAATTTTGAAAATTATGTTTTTATTGCATTTTTAACACATCGCGCCATGGCTTGAAAATGGGTGCTGTGAGAAGAGCTGTTGAGCAATGTTAAGGCTTACTTCATTTTTTAATCACAGCGTTCCAGAATTCAAAATTTTATTATAAACGCAATTTTGATCAGTTCTATAAGATTTTGATTAACAAGTCATTGGACAAATAGAAAGCTAGAAGCACAATTAGATTTTATTACGTGCCCAAATATTTACCAATAAAATGTGTCAACTCAATGATCGCATCATCTGTTCCTGAAACTGCAGCGGCGGCCGAAGTTAATGTGGAAAAAATTTATTGATTGAATGTAAAAGATATTTACGTTGTATTAGAATTTGTAACTGAGTTCGCGTTTCCGTTATATACTTACGAAAAGCACCTTCCGCGAGATTTTTTAATCATAATGCAATCTCTGTCAAGACCCTCGCCTTTACATTTTCCAACATCTGTGGTAGCTAAATCAATACTTCAACCCAAAAAGTTCTGCGAAACACCATAACTAAAAAGGCGCTTTTGCCAGGAATCCATGGAATATTATAGTCAAAAAACTAGTGCCGTGGTGTCGTGTGAAAATGTTCTAGAGAAATGGTTTTGCTGGATTAGAAGTTGACAACTAAAATAAACATGGTGCAATAGTTCTAGAAAAACTGGTCAATTTGAAAAAATTTCGCACGCTATAAGGGAACTTGTGTAGGTGACAAATAGACAAGGCTGAATTAAAATTTTAGCAGCAATGGCTGAGTACTTTGTTATTTTGTTGCTTAATATTATGAACAGTGTTGTATAAAACAATGGAACGGAATATTTTCTTTATCGGTAGGGCTAATTTTTTTTTATATATAAAGGGAAGATATTATTATGCTCATATTCAATGCTGCGCTCTCAGTACATAATTCTACAATGTTTCTTTCAAAATTTTACACAAACAACGAGATAAAATATGTCAATCATCAACTGATCAATAAAGTTTGTAAGCAAATTGCGTCCTGGCGAGTAGAAGGCAAGGACCGCGTGATTTGAATCAGTCGTTACTCCAGTGAACTCACAATTAGGCAATCGCGTGCGTTGATCATTGCTGTATGGAATAAGAATTGACTTTCAACGATTAAAAAAAGTTAAAAAAATCATGATTGACCGGAGTAGTTTCACCCAATTATCCCGCCAAAGTTATAGGGGAGCAATAAATAATTATAAAAAAAGTAAATGCCGAAACTGAAGTATCTGTGCAGTATTAGAACATGTATCAATTGCAATGAAAGTATGTATTGTGTACTGCATATGTATTGTGTATGTATTGTATTGTGTTCTGCAATGTATTATGTACTGCATATCGACACCACTTCTTGAATCAATTGTTATTGCTTAGTGTTTGATAGAAAGAACGCTTACCATACGGAAGATCAAAACTATTTGATCCATAAGTACACTAAATGTTTCAGATGGTATTGTTTCCAAAGTGAAAATTGAATAATGTAAACTTTCGCTACAAACATTGTTGGGAAATACTTGTTTATTAAATTAGCGTTATTAAGCGTCCTTCCAGAATAAATTATTGCTTAGTATTTGAAAGAAAGCACGCTTATCATAGAGAGATCATAACTATTTGATCTATAATGAACGTTTTAGATGGTATTGTTTGAAAAGTCAACAGTGAATTTTACAAACTTTCGCTACGAACGTTGGTGCCAAATGTTTGTTTGTAAAATTAGTGCTGTTAGGCTTCCACGGAATATGGAGCATTGCATAGAACCGCTAACTAGAACAATTTTTATGACATATTAATTAAGCATAGCTAACATATAATAGCCATCAGAACATGGTAGAATGGCCGCCATCTACCCGCCGTTTTGTCTGGCCAACATTCCGGCTGATTGGTGTAACTACCGACACATCATGCGCTACGGCAGTCATATCATGTAAAATTTTATTTTTTTATGTGATATATACATAAATTATAGACTTTAGTCAAAGTTTGCCATCGCGGAACTTAATTACAGTACATGTTTCGTTTTAACAGTTCCGAGACTATATAGACCATGGGGCATTGTATTGTACACAAGGATATTTTAGCCTACACGAGCTTTCTTTCGGCCAAAGAAAAACTAAGGGGCGTAAATAAAATGTAGGCAATGCCGTTCTCGATATAATAAGTTTAACGTTAGGTCTTTATATAAAATATATATTAAGCCTAAGCCTAGGTCGCGGAGATGCGGGTCCTGGAGACCCCATGTAACCTGTTTTTTCTAACGTTATAAAGTAACGGCCCTAAGGGTTACATGGGTTGCACCAGGGTGCCATTGAGTCATAAGTTTGAAAAAACTTGATCGAAGACATTCAGAACTTGGTAGTGTCTGAAAAAATAGCAGGTAACCAGGTTTTAATATCTTGTAGACAACCTGTGGACTGTATTTCCTGAACTAGCACTGTGAAATCAAAAGTATATTGTGTCATAGCCATAGCTCACAGGTGGGCAAATCTAGGTCTAACATTAGTCTTAAACTATGTTGTAATTATATGTCATGTTAACGCACTTTTGGAATAAATCTCCAGTTGCTTTTTATTTTATAACTGTTGCAAATTGTTTAATACAACCATGAAACTTGCAAAGTTTATAACAATTTTTAAAGCTAATTCTAGTGCAGACTTTTTGCTGAGTGACTCGACGATTACGCATCATCTTTACTCAAATATATCTTAGCAATTTACAACAGAATATATCTATTTAGAAAAAATATGGAATGAAGACCCAGAGAAGAACGCTTTTAAAACTGAGCAAAATTTTTACTTTTACTATTGGGATGTCTTTAAGTGCTTCTCAATGTACAGGAGACGTTCAAACAATTTACTTTGCGGATCTAATTTTAATGCACGAACTTTGTTACTGCAAATGCTATATACCAGGATTGAAAATGTGACCCGAGGGTCACCGATCACGGCTCCGCTTTCTGAGGATTTCCGACAGGTCAGCGAAGGTCGCAGGTCAAGCGCTTGACCCACGTGATCTGCCCCGGGTCATTCCACATTACAACGTCCCTCAATATCTTAGGATTGTAGGCCAACATATTGTGAAAACTTTAACTCTCAGTGGTCAACTTCACGAGTCAGAAAACTCCAACCGGTCTGTTACGTACGCTATTCAGAATATATATTTCTTGTGTGTGTTGTATGTCTACTAAGTTATAATAATAAAAATTGTTTATATAGGCACTCGTTTGGTAACCAAAGCATATATACTATTTGTTTATGTAAGGATTTGCCACATGGATACCGTGCAAACTGTAAAATCCTTAGCATTGGCGGCAGACCTAACATTTTTTGCTAATGAAAATGAAAAATACTTGTGTTGGCAGACATTTCAACTGATGCGCCAAATCAGCAATAACGGCAGCGAGGTCGTTCAATCTTGGGCATGCTGCCGTGTATGCTACATTTGCACACAGTACATGAAGCTGGTTGAATGAACTTCGATTACCGTTGACACTAAAAACCTAAATGATCATCCTAAGGCCTACTAACAAAAACTTAAGTTACGACTTCAACCGGCAGTTCACACAGTTCACGGGAAATTATGTAGTTGCGCGTATGCTTATCGTCGTCGGTAGCGGTAGTGCCGCGAGGACCTCGCCCTTTAGGGCTGCAATTTGCCATGTGTCCTAAAACGAGTTGCGTAGCGCTAGTTTATCGAGGGTACAGATACAAAATTTATTATAAAGCAAACATGTTGTATAAGTACGCGCTTTTCAAATTGAACTCATAAACACAGTCGATATATATACATAAACGTATCCCAATGGTAAACGCTACGCGGTGCTGTTAAATAAGTGCATTAAGTAAGCAATGGGCTTACGGGGGTTCGATAATTAGTGTATTTTATGTTTTTGTTAGGAATATGTAGTTTTTTGATATATGATCTTCCATGAAGTGGTAATATTGATTATGCCGGTTTGAAATTCGGTTCAAGCCGGGTCAGAGCTCCTATGAATTTTACTCGCATGTGACGGGTGACGGGTCAAGCGGGTCATTGAATACCAGCCTGCGGGTCACGTATCAAAATTATTAACTCATTTTCAAGCCTGTTGTATACCGGGGTATAATCTTCAACCAGCATTGATTACTTCCTTTGTATAGATATATGACTCGTTCGTTGAAGCTAAACCAAACATTTGTATTTCTGGAGTCAATATAACATAACGGTTTAGCATCGAAATTATTGTACCGTTTTCAAACCGTTCGTTGAAGTTATATGTTATTTTAAACCAAATATTTGCATAAATGATAAATTGTTCATTAAATTCTGAAAATTATTGTAATCAAAGCAAAATGTAGGATCCCAATTTATGCGTCGGACATTATGTCGTTTGGAAGCTCTGCATTTATTTTATTTAAACTTGTTTGGAGTAAACTTATTGAGATCGCAGTTATGGTCTTCAATTATTCGCATTTTAGTTATGCGAATGTGTTTAAGGAGAGTACCCTTTTAACAGTGTTTATAATTTATTAAAATCCCATAAGCCCGTCATACGAAGGCGCAAATGACTCCGGTACTGAAGCCTACTTCGAAGCGGGTATTACATAGCCTTATTTTGTAGTTAGCAGTTATCAAATATTTTCGTACAGTTTCTTCCATATCAGGATAGATTAACTCACTGAAACATTTTGTTTATTCAAACATTAATTAAATAACAATCCTAAAAGAAATTGCAAAAGGCTAAATAATTACATCAAAGCGTATTAGCTAAATGTGATTTCAACGCAACATAAAACAAATCGATGCCCGGTCATTTAATGCGTAGACAATAATATTGTGATATTGTTAAAACTTTACTACTTGTTCCGTATCTGATTTGTCATTTCATATCAATTTCTATTTTATTTGACGAAAGTATTATCGAAGAGAATACAGATATCACGCAATTAGATGACATACTACAGCAGTTTCAGTTATGTAGCTAACACAAATTTAACAATATTGAACTCAAATAAAACGCTACGTTATCATCGTTAAATTGACAGTTCAATTATTTTAGCTATAGAAATTTGGCCGATCCAACATCAACGTGATCAATTGGGTTGAAAAAAAATTAATTTCGATTAATTCCGCTAAGTTATTAATAATACAGCTATTGCTTTGAGCAACTTGCTATTCGTAACTGTTATACTGTTGTAAAACACTTAGCTGGTGAAATTACTTAATTGTTAGTGAGCCATATGGTTTCATGTCTAACGATTAATAATTGGTTAATTATTTTATTAACAATATATCGTTGAATAAAGAGAAGAAATTTCGGAATTTCAACTATTGTATATTTGTAGATGTACCGTATTTGCATACAGTAGAAACCTATATAAGTATTTGAATGAAACAATATAAAAGTATTATTTTCTATTCCACGGTATTGTCAGGTCCTGTTAGTTGAAAAGTTTTATATATCATCGAGTTATATTGATATTATTCTATTGTATGTCTCACAAGTGTTGGCACATGTACACAGATATGAGGTTGTTATTGATAGCGCTTTGATACAGCTTTTAAACAAGTTGTGCATACACTTGATCCAAGGCATATGTCCTGGGTCAAAAATTTCCGACTCCGTTCGCGCATTTGCAAGGTTTTAATAAGATAATATGTTAACGAATAGCTTTTAACAATAGTGAGCGTACTTTTACGTTTTTGCGCGTACTAATTGCTGATCCACGCCATATAAGAGTGCGTCTTATAGCTCAATTATATAGCTATAATATACTTCATTTCCAGCTTGATGCTCAAGTGAGATCTAGTAGAACAACGTGTTTGGTGCGCCCAGCTTAAATTAATTTCATCCAGTTAATGCAGTAGTGTAGACACAGTGCAAAACGCGCCATCTAGAAGCTTTCCTGTTTTAAAACTATGAAACACAACTTCTGCGATATGTACGTTATAATGTACCATAATCATCGAATATCAAGAAATAATGCGTTAACTAAAATGTCCAAAATATATTAAAAGTAGTTTATTATTGCTTATAGCATAGCATTCTCGTTCCGCCACCACCGAAGTCTACCATAGCCCACGCGATACTCCACCAGGAGGATTCGAGACTTTTGTAGACTTTTTTATCGCCTGACTGTCGTCGATTTGAGCACCTGAAATACAAATATTACAATGATTTTGCAATACGGCTTCGCCTAATATTAAAAATCAATAGATGGCATGCTTTCATGTATTCCTTCTCATCGTGCAACTCGCTCCAAATACACAATGGTTTAACGTCTACACCTAGGAAGAGCATCTAAAATTCGAGTGTTGCAATGCTAACCTAATAGGATCTATACTATAATTAAATAGTATTCGGATGTCACAATTCCATGTTTATCGTCCTGTTGAGCTGGTCACTCCAACCATGTAGTTATTTCATTCAGGATGATTGACTTTAAGTTATTCGACTGCATCTATAGAAGGTCATAGCATTTACACCAAAATTGACATGACAGCATAATATATAACAATATTTGTGACGGCGCTTGGCATGTAGCAGATATCTCCTGCACTATACATAAGCCATATGCGTTGTATGACTTCTGTCAATAAACGAAGTTCATTAAATTTTTCTATGAGGCCGTAATGGTTCAATTGGCTGCAAAGGCTTTAAAAATTAAAAAAAACTGATGTTTATACTTTAAAACTTATCTAAAATCATACAGTAGCATACACAGACTATAACGGGATTTAGATAAATGTTCTATGGATTGTTTGAAAATGAGCGAAATATAATGAAGCGATATTAACTTAAAAAATACAGCCGGAAATAGTGTAAACTCGTGCACAGTGATGTTCGGCAGAAGCATAACGGAAATACCTAATGTTTTGCATTAAACGTTCTTAGTCGTTCGTATTGATCACAGTACTTTATACCTGGCATATTGTCAAAGTAAAACATTAATATAAATAGACAAGAAATATAAACAAACTTAGCTGTTGAAAAGTGCGGTTTGGCCGAATTTGTTTTTCTTCAGGAAAAGGTGTCAGAGCAGTTTTTAGTATCCACAGTTTATATGTATTCATAAATACTCCGACGAAATCTACCTTAATGTAATTTTCGCATACAGAACATTGCCGTGAGAACAAGCTTTAACCACCATACAGCGCGTTCTTAGCGCAGCTAATAATTTACGTTTACTAAATATATGTAATGCTGTGAAGTATATGCATATATATTTTGCCTTACTGCTAACAGTACGTAAATGTACGCTCCTTGATATTTCAATCCAGATCCAGTAAAACTTTCGTAAACATAAACTTCAACATCATTGTCATGGCAGTTTTGCAACTGGTATCGAAACACAATTCTGCTAAAATATCCGAGGCTAGAAATTCGGCCATAGTAGAAATATATATAAAATGTCGATCTTAGTAACCTAAGAGGCAAATCATAAATTCTTAATCAGATTTGACGTCCATGATGCGAGGGGAAGCAAAGTACGTTACTGGGCTAAAAGTAGTCCCAATTTTTGGGTAAATTGTAAATATATTAAAAGCGAAAAACCTTCTATATTGACGAGATTCGAATCACACGGCAATTCGACAATAACTGCCGAGACTGAAATCAGACCAATATCCAGTTAATATATACATATTTGCTCTCTCTTGGTTACAGCGGTGACGTTGGTAAGCCAACATATTGTTAGAATACACAAGTAACTTGTGCATAGAGACAAAATCCGAAAACAAAGTCATATTGAAAAAAAATCACGATACTTAAAGTTTAATACTTGTAATGGGATTAGTTGGTTAGTGCTTCGGATATTATTGAACGGATTAGCATGATTTTTAGCAAAAATGTTGCTTTCGAAGTAGTACTTTACAATTTTCTTTTTCAAAAATATTGTGGAGATATTAGGGCTGGTCCCAAAGGCAACAAACACGAACCTGTAGTGCGTTAAGGGTTCAACTTCATACATGAAACAATTTTAATAAATCACTTTAATTACCATGACAAAAACTATCTGAAATAGCAACTGTTATGTGAATAAACATACCGGTAAGACTAAACGACGAGTCAAACTGGTTTCGAGCGCCCGATTTAGTAAGTGATCTCGTATGAAACTCGCTGCTGGAACGGAATGAATTATGATCGCCTGGAGTCGAACTCATTAGGGGCTCTTTTTGTGGAGTCTTTGCAATATTACACACTGGTCCTGTGTATACATCGCGCTCGACCTTTCGAGGAGCATCGGTCTACAATTGCTTTTCTCACATATTAAAAGCGCACTGATTGCAGAAATGAACACATTGGTTTTTAGGAAAATATTATACATTTTGTAGCTGAACAATTTAATATGTAGGCATATGTTTAAAATTAACAAACTTTCACGACGAGCGATTTCAGTGTCCACGACAATGCACGTACTCCGTGGCTCATTTTCGACTCATTTTTGCACGGAAGAGAGGTGCCTATGTAACTCGATAGCTGTAGGAACGCCTCACCAGTGGCTTGGCACTGGTTGTGGATGTATTCTTAACTGAGAGTTTTTGACTACGGATGTTACTAAATTTGTCAGAGCTACTGAATATTTTGCTTACTAGAAAGCGTCTCCTCTGTTATAGAAGTTCTGAGTTTGTTCATCAACGTGCTAGATTCTACACGCTTGCTTAAATCTGCCGTAGAAGCTGAGAGGTCCTAGTCACTGTATGATTTTTAAAGGCTGTAGCAAATTTGTAATCGAACAGATTCTAAGGTCATCGAAATGGATAGGTGTGTGCTGGATGAATAGAAACTATTTGGAACATTGCTTCGATACCGATTTGATACAAGCTTTCTTAGTTAGAAGATAACTTTCCTGTAGAGAGAAGATTTAGCATTATCTGCTTGGCACGGATTTGTTTAAATCTGCAAGTCATTGTTTTTCCAAGTCTAGCAGGTTCATTTTATTTCTTTGCCATGGCACATACTGTGAACCTGAGAAGTATGGCAAACCTATATTTGGTAACTATTTGTTTTCATAAATTTTGAGCATTGCCCGATTACTTTTATATATAAATCGCATGAGACATTCGCTAATGATTAATGTGCTGGTTACTAGTAATTACCTATGCTGACCTAACGTAACAGATCAAGGCGTGAGTTCTATAGCTATCGGGTTTAGGGCATTGGCTCATCGGAGACTAACTGGCCCTGGCTAAAGCTGAAGTCTGCTTACTCTATTACCAAATCTGGTGTTTTGAAAGACTTAAATATTAAACCAAACTTGGCACAAATTTGTGCGTTCCAATGTACGACTAAAGATTTGGGTGTTTAGGTTAATGGGATTGGTCTAACAATTCTTAACTTTTTAGACTGCGAGAATATTCTGCAGTTTAACGTCAAATTACAAATTTATACAAAAGTTTTCCTCGAGTAGATCCTATGTTCAAACGACGGAAATGTTCTCAGTGGTTCCGTGCTCTAGAAATTTATAGCTACTTGGGCACAACGTGACTAAAGTTTCGATTCTGGGTTACTCGGTTTTACCTTTTTAGCAATCATAGGCATAATGTTCGTTTTGTACAAATGATCTATAGGTGTGCATTTGAATACTGGTTAAGACTTGATTTTCAACAAGCTATTCTTTGATGAGTTCTTTAATTCAATGATCAAAGTGATTATAACTGATGCCTTCGACTCATAAATGGTAAAATACTGGTTTGAACCGACGATGTATCTAAAAGATGTCGCGCAGGATAATAGACTCGTAATTACCAAATTTTTTCAACATTGGTTGGACGCTTTCTTTGAAGCGATTTTTAATAGGCATTAAAGATGTTGAATTTGAACTCGATGAAGTTTCCTGAAGTTGGGTTTGTGCTCGTATCTCAGCGAAGCTCCGTTTTAGCCATTTGGTAAGAACTTAAATGTTGCTCAGTTTTGGTGCGTTTTTTTGCTCATTTCCTTGAGGGTATTTTGATGAGTTTCCTTTGTTTACCAATTCTGGTAAATGTGATAAATAAAGAGAATTTCTTAATAAATTCGGGGTTTGAACATTTGGCCAGTAGCGCGCTGACCAATCTAAGATCCTCCAAACTCATTTCTTCCAAATAATTTAGGTCCTAAGGACATCCTTAGAACTTTAGACTTGCAAGGTTTAAAATAATCGTTTACACGTGGCTTATTGTGCAAAAGTAGAAAGACTTAAATACTTGTTTTAGCACTGCATTTCTAGAGTTTGGCATTTACAATTTTTCCAAAATTGAGGTCCTTCGGTTCAAAATTAAGTTCTAACGGGACTTTTTCTAACTTAGCTCCGATTCCTTTGAAAACCTAACAAGTACAGTAAATTTCTGATTAAGGCAAGTCTAAAAATCTTGAGGCCGTCTTCTATGAAGAACCAAATTTCAACCCTACAAGCTTAGAATAGATATATCTCAACTTCGATTTCCGAAACTTGTTGTGAGAGCTCACATGGCTTGATTTGGCCAAAATGCATGATTATTTATGTTTGATACATGTATATACCTGGATCATTGGTGTAATCATCTGGGATCGCCAACAGTGGCCTTTAGGTGGTAAATAATAAAATATTTACAAACAATTAATGTCAAGCAATTTTCTAGCGAGCGAGAGCAACATGCTGCCTGACCCTGTCACTCTACTTTACCTAGAGCCGCCAGACAAAATTGATGTTAAATTAAGTTTATCAAGCATGCATCTAATTTTTGCGAGATCTATTTGAAGTAGACCCGACGATTTTTATGGGTTATTCAGTATTTAAAAAATTATATATCCCACTGTGATTACCAAAACGTGGTAGAATCAGTGCGAGAGCTGATACAATAACTGGCCTTCTGGCCATATTCTATTAAGGACCCTGCAAAATACATAAACTATTCTCGTCAAGTTAATAGGATGCGGATCGCTCCTCCACGACTGCTATTCTAACTAAGACACTAACTTAAGTTTTGAAACTGTACAAAGCCCATATCAAAGACCGCACGAGTTTACTGTTCACTGCAAATTTTATACCACAGGGGTCCAGAATACTCATATCCGCCCCCATGCTGGCACGTAGCACTACGCATCCGCAAAGGCCCTGGGAGCAGACAAAGCTGCAGACGTCTAGAGAAAACCACATATACACAGTAATAAAGTAGTAAAGTATAATAAAATATATGCATACTGATATACATGTATAAAACGAAAACGTCAAACCAACATTAATTAATATTACGACCGCCCAAACCGAAATTTTCTTCAGACTGACTCTGTCGTCGGACAAATCTTTTCACTAGCTTGACAACTGAGCGTCCAGTCTTTTATACCTGTGCTTATTCGGCGGTCTATCCTGATTTGCTAATCCTAAGACCTTAGTCCGACTTTTCTGATGCAATAGTTTTCCCGTCGAATTGTAGCTGTCCAAGAACCGGTTTCTTTCTAGAAACATATACTTCGCGGTCCAATCACAACGCGGCTGGCCTACGATTAATGTTTTATCAGGACAATTTCAAGAATTTAAGGACGCATATTCATATATACATATATAAGAATAAAATAAGATTTTATTTACAAGAAAAATAAGCAAAATCGAAAGTCCTACCGGGCCTGTCAAGCTAGCTCCATAATAAATCATCATAAATACACAGGTGCTATTACCACAATATATATATACATACAAGCATATATTCATACATATATTACACAATGCACAAAAACTGTCAGTTAATAAGAAACTTTATACTGGTCGCCTACCGCCTAGCGGTTTGACAAATCGGATACCACTGTGAACTGTCCCAGCTGCAGAACTGCGGTTTACAAAAATCTTCAAATAAAGTACAACCGTTAGCTGTGCTAGCGGTATTCGATTTGTTTATAAAATCAACAAAAGGTATTGCAACTGCAATACCGAGTTAGCTGTGCTACCTATATATAAATAAGCTAAAGATCCTATGGGACAAAACTATAATACATAAGTGTACACTACATTGTTGTTTGTTTTGTATCATTTTGTTTTCAGGTTCGTCAGGTATGGCCCGTATTTAGTAGTAGAAAGGGGTTGCTTCCTTCCAGTTGAGCTTTGCTTGACCGTGCCCTCTACTTACAAGATAGTCCAGGGAGGGAGGTCTACATCGATTTTTCCTCCGAGATCTACAACGGGTCCTATATCTAATTCATCAACGGCTGAAATGTTCTTTTATATCACAAGACAATTTTCGTACAGTAGTTTTGTTGAACATTGCCAAAGTTTGCCAAAATCGGCTTGTTCCTTGCCTTAAAACTTCAGCGATAGATAACTATGCTTTTAGCGATCGGCATTGCAACAGTGAGAACGCAGCCTTACGGGGTAGCTAAAAGAAAGAAACGAAACAATGGCTTAGAAGTCCATACAAAGTTATATTCTAGAATTTAGCGGACCAGCTGTCAATCGTATGTAAATGACACAAGGACTATGTCTCTGAGCAAAATAATTATGTTGCAAGATTCAGGGTCAAGAGCTTGCCCAAATTTTCGTCAAACTGTTGTTCCGACACCGATATACACGCAGTGCCATTAAGTGTTCAATATCCAATAGTGAAACTTTCTTGTACCCTAAGCATTATACACACACGAGTGTAACCAAGATATTGGATAAAGCGCGGAACTATGGTTCAGCACAATATACAGGTCACAAAAGTCGGAGGTCATCTCTAATTTTAGTTGCTATCGTCTGACACCTTTCAGTTGATTGGTTCCATTGTACACTGACAATACAGCACATATTCATAATACAGTGTATAATATACTAATCTGGTGTTTTACATCATAACGTTAGACAATTTTAGCTACCGGTTACATTTCGTGCTAATTTCCTTGATAATATTCTAATTTTTTTCTAAAATAATCTGATCAGACGACGGTGAGTAAGTTGCGCAGTTGAGCGCACTGAGTTTGCAGCGCCCTAAGTGCCCAAGCTTAAGATTTTCGCGGAATTTCCATGCGTTTTGCATAAAATTACAATGTTTACTTGAACATCACCTCGACACATATATAAGCAAAGTCCAAGTTTTCGTAGTATAACCGGCTTTTGATTCGATTTCTAACAATTTTTTGATGTTTCTTGAAACTGCGAGTGTTTTGTAATGTTCCTAAAATTTTGCTCCTAGTACAATTATAGCACGGCTTCCAATGCACTCAGAATTTTTTATTCGCGATTGTACAAATTAATCGTCCAAACTTTTGTTCTCGCACACGTCTGAACTCATCACAACCATGCATACCATGCGCATCTGCGGAAGTACGGAAAGTCGTGTTGCGTCTATAACTTATGTCAAAAAGTTTATTGGAAGCAAGCAAATAACTTGGATGCTATGATAAGTAAAATTGTGTATGATGGCAAATAATTTAGTTTGCATGATTTTATGTCAGAGACACAGATAGATTAATAGTAGAGGTTCGCCTAAAACTTAAGTTAGAATATTTATGTCTAGAGGTAATGGTTTATGTCCATCAAAAGCCATGTATGTAAACCGGCTATTTCGCAAGGCGATGCAAGGCTAATAAATCGGTCACTATATGTAGCTTAACAGGACACGTCCCGTTCAAAGTTACTCAATTTTGTTTGCTGAAAATATATATAGTTGTCATTTATGTTTGCATGATTAGCACTTTCGGAGATAAGCAGATAAAGCGCCATTTAAAGTATATGTCCAATCCAAGTTTTCGTCCAGCTGTTTTTGGCCTATCGCCACGACAACGTTGTGTGTACGGAAAACTACTTGCATATTATAAATGTGTACATACCTTTTCTCGTTGATTGATGACAAAATAGACATACGGAGAGTACGGCGGTGTTTCAATAAAACGACCTGCACCCTGGGTTGTTGAAAGCTATAAAATAATATGAGCAAATTTTAGCCAAACGCCTTATAAAGATGCAAATTAAAAATGAATCACCAATGTTCAAATACGACAGGGGTTGTTTCATTCATATTTATCTAATAATGCAAAATGCATATAATCATGCACGTGTTGGGATACAGTTAGATTTTGTGGGACTCAGTCATAGCTGTCAGTCTTGGACTAATAAATTTGTATGTATTCTACTTTCATGCGCCGCTTCGATTTGCACGACACAACTAATAGTGCTCTTGTTCGGACAAAGCTACATTTTGTGTGATTCCGCCATAGCTGTCAGTGTTAGACTAATAAATTTGTATGTATTATAATTTCATGCACAACTTCGATTTGCACGACACAACTGATAGTGCTCTTGTTCGAACAAAGCTACATTTTGTGGGACTCAGTCATAGCTGTCAGTGTTGGACTAATAAATTTGTATGTATTCTACTTTCATGCGGCACTTCGATTTGCACGACACAACTAATAGTGCTCTTGTTCTGACAAAGCTACATTTTGTGTGATTCCGCCATAGCTGTCAGTGTTAGACTAATAAATTTGTATGTATTATAAGTTCATGCACAACTTCGATTTGCACGACATAACTAATAGTGCTCTTGTTCGGACAAAGCTACATTTTCTTGGGGCATACCAATGTATTTGACAGTTTATGAATGAGAAAATCAAATGTAGTACAACTCTAAAGCATGTAAGCATATCCGAACAAGTTTGTTGTTTCTGTTTTTTTAGCATTCTGTATATTATTATTTCGATATCGATGACTACTGTATTGTTTCAGGATGCCGATTTTCTAGCCGATGTAGTTTTGAAATTTCTAACATAATCATGTTGTCATACATGTCTCAGCTCAACACTGGTATGATACATCAAATGGTTGACAGTGTTTTTATGCAGACATATTTCTAAACCTCAATATATATAAACGGCTTATTATAAAACATTTACTAGATCCTAATAAGCGATGTATGTTGAAAACCTTATTATTTTCCCACACAACAGTTCCACGTGAAATTGTAACCGACGCCATTCCATGGCACTTCATTCCTTCGAAGATATTAAAATCGACAGCTTGGTGATGTGTTTGTGCCGAAATTGTTCGCGACGACGAAGGATCCCAAATGACAATATCGGCGTCAGATCCTTCAGCAATACGGCCCTAAAACATGCATCAACACTATGGGATTGATCAAGATACGGTGATTGTATCATACAACATCAATTATACTGAAACTAACAACTGCAAATATCACCGCGACAACAAATTCCATCTGCGTTCAACAGATATTCTTCGTGTGGTAGACTGTATTTGGTAATATGATTCGATTTCAGGAGGATAAATATCATACTCATCTTCGGCACGTCAAATAAAACGTGTTACCCTCGGTATCTGTCCTGTCGACATATAATCACAATTAGTCTTTATATAGACATAGTAGCTGCAAGACTGGACTATCACCTCACGCCGCAACTTCTAATTTGAAACTGTATTTAACGCTTTAGCAGTAGTTACAGATTAAAAAATTAAAAGAAAATTAATCGAAAATGTTTTTCATAATGGATGTCTCTGATAATTATCTAGTGCAAACATATATGTGGTAAGAGCGAAAATGCTGGCGCGCCGCTTACTCGTTATCTAAGCGATAATTACCGGAATCCAAAGCACGAAAATCTTAGTATAATGTAATGATCGGCTTCTGTGTACCTAACATTATAAAGGCGATTTTTAGCCCAGTTTAAGGACTATGACAAGAATAAACACCAAAACTATTCACTCGGGATCTAAGTTTAAATGAATATCGTTGCGAATATTTCAGAATTACAAAATTCAAACAAAAATTACAAAATTCGTAAGCCTAATAATGACATTTATCACTTTTCTCAACAGTTTCCAAGTTGCATATCATTTCAGTTCGATTTCGTATTTTAAACAACTGCAATTTACATTTTCTTGCGTCTAAAGTATCTCTTAAGCAATCTGAAATACCTACTTCGCTAATCCATAGTATCTTCAAACACTCTTATTCTGCTTTTTTTACAATTGAAAACACAGAAAACTTTAGAAAAATGTATATACCTTTCTCGGGTAGATGTTAAATATCTTGGCTGCATTTGTACTTGTGACGGCTACAAAGCGCATTGGATCCATTTTGCCAGAATGCTGCAAAAATTACAAATTAACACACGTTTTTTTAACTGCGAAATTATTATTTTAAAACTCGGTTTAAGACAAATAACTAATTGTCGTGTAGCTTAAGAACTTAGTAACAACGAGATATTTCAGTAATAATGTTTTATAAATAGCAGTTGTGTAATAACTGTTACAAGTTATGTTTCGGTTTATTGCAACTACCTCTAGAAAGTATATCAGTCGTGGTGCATTAATGCTATTGAAACTGCAGCCGAAGAGTTGAATATTTACAGGAAAGAAGGTAACCGTTTAGCAGTATGCAAGACTGCATAAGGAGCATGGCACTTCCCTGGAGTTATTGTTTGTGCCAAGTGTATTCTACGATGATGCTGAAACTGCTGGTAATGTTGAATATTTAGTAGAAACTAGGGAACTATTTCATACTATCACGAGTGTACAAAAATTAGCATGACCCTATGACCTTTTTCTGCACTACAATGTAAGCTCGAACCAGACAACTCTTTTGGACAACCCTCATAGGCTCAACCTACCGCCTCGTAAAGCCAAGGGTTGTGTGGCCTATTCCCACACCGCTCACAAACAAATATTGTGAGGTTACAATGTTTTGTGACAACTCCAGAAATGAGTGGAGTAAAAAGTGAAACAAATGTCACATGCGACACCAGTTCACTTTTAACAAAGCATATTTTTTCTTTTTTGGTTGAAAAGCATGATAGGTCACATCAAATATTATTTCGTTCGCCGCTGATGCGGTAGTTCGAGCTGTTTAACTAAAAGTGTGATAACTAAAAGATACGAAATTGCTCAACATGATAGCTCAGGACTGTGGCTAAAAGCCCATAATACTCTCGCGTTAACTAGTTCATTATATTCCAGGTACAGTTTAAAAACAAACTCTTGACGAGAGCTATTTTATTGCCGAAAAATATTTGAATTGTCAACTAATTATTTAGCTAATAATATTTGTAAATTTTACCACCATAAACACTTAAGTTTTGTTGTAGCTTTGAGATTGTGTCGTCGGTTTTGACAAATTTTACGTGTTGATGAAATCCATAGTTAAATCCTTACAAAATATTTGCGTAAAACTATCTACATCATGACCCGTCCAAAGCAAACTTCTATATAAATCGCACGCCAAGATGCATAATATTGTATGCGTTATCCTTCGAGAAAGCGAGTTCATTCGGTTCGCTGATGATAAACACGCGTTACTGTCGCGAAGCCTATCAGTTCAGGGCATAACATTAACCGGTAAAATTCAGCTGATGATAACAAAGAATTGTTTATGACCAGCTCATGCATCAACATGACAATCGACGGTATTTTAATGCTATTGGGTCAATATGTACGCATGACTTGCATTCGCATGATTCTTATTGCAGATGTTGGCGGATTAAGCGGCACAGCAGAAGTTCAAGGTTAATATTCGACTTGACTGCAAATCTCACTATTGTTACAATTATGTACGTTGGCACAGGGTTGGTGCAACGGGTTTTAAGCTTCCACTCCCCAAAGCTATGCAAAACGTATAGTCAACGGTATTCGAGGCCGTCAGAAGAATGGTATAAGCGAGAAAACAACTACAGTGTTCAAGACCCTCCAATAGAACGGTAAAGGCCACGGTATTCCAGCCCCTGCATAGCAATGTAGCCATTGCTGCTCACACTACCTCCACCCTCCCCATAAATAGTATAAGCAACACTACGCTAAATATACCAGCGACAACGTCCCTTTAGAACACTATAGTAATTCTGCCATAGCTTCTCCTTTTTGCGTCAGACACGATGTCTCTTAAAGGGGTAAGTAAAATAGTGGTTGCTGCAGGCATTGTATTGGCGAATTCCAATGCGATTTTGTTGAAGCATGGGGCACAACAAGAAGAGTAGGCGCCGCGGAACGGCTCATTCGCATTTTTAAAAAAATTTTATAGGTGGTATATACCGATCAGCCGTCATTTACTATTTAAAATTATATGGTATAACATAGTGGATATTCGACTCTGCTGAAGAGTGTGTCATTATTCAGGTTTTCGATGTTTTCGTCCGGTTAGGACACAATCGTATTCGACGACTCATAACGTGGGTTTAAAACTGTACGTTTTACTGCCCTCATCCTGTTTTGGACCACCAAATCCATACCTCAGGTTCTCGACAGTCGACTTAGACAATCCTAGTTGTTCTCTTGAACCTCTTATCAATACTGTCATTACGTTCTTGCACGACTAAATTCAGACCCACCTCACCAGATTACTGGACCACTAGATTCAGACTCTCAGGTTCCTAGGGTTCGGTCGAACGGTTTTGTTAAAGTTTCAATTTTCTAATATCATCGACTCATGGTTTTACTAATAATAGATTTGTGTTGGTCGGGGGATACGAAATATGGTTCATGACGATCATAACCTCAGATTTTAAGATGATTTTGCGCATCTAAGACGCAAATTTATAGATTTGAAAGCCATTATACATTTCTGACAAAACTTTCAACAGCAGGAAAGGCAAATATGTGACACTAAAATCAGCACCCATAACCAATTACCATTTAAAGTTTGCTCAAAAAATTTGCAGTGAACAGAGATATGTTCAATTTCAACACGAGAATTCAATTTGCTATGATCGAAAAGCCTTAAATAAAAGTCCCCCCAGAAATATGGCAAGTTAGTCAATCATATGTGTATGTCTAAAAATATGCCTAGCGCCTTACCCCAAAACTTGCCTTACTGATGTCTATGCATATATTATGAGATGTATATATATATATGATACTGATGTATATGTATATATGATGAGATCAATTATGTATATTATATATATAAATATGCATGGGGACAATCTGGGGAGGATATGCAGGTTGATCTCCTAGAAATCTAGCAAGTTGGTGCGTAATGTTGAGCTTTGCAACTTTGTCTCTAACATACCACGCCTTTCTCCCAAACGACCGACATTCGATCTTCCAATCCGTTGACGCCATTTGGAATGCGTGAAAAGTCATCTTTTCCAAGTGCTTTTTGGTCAGCGTTAAACGTACAATTGTCGGTTCCGGTTAAATGCAGTTCACCGCTGCAACAAATAATTATTATTGCTAAAAATTAACATTGTGTGTAAATTTGGTGTTAATTAATGCACACCAGTGTGATGAGATTCATTCGTTTTAAAAGGACTGTTTATAAAACGATTCGTTTTATATCGACTTTTTTGGCCGTTTGGAAACCAGTTTTATGTTTAAACATCTACACAGCACAGTTTGACATTGTGTGGTGTATATGGGTTCCAAATGTTGGGACATTATAACGTTGACACCACATAAGCTAGATACATAATTGGGACTTCTATAATTTAACATATTGATCTAACACAGGCAGCACGTAAAGCACTGACGAAGACAAACATTCTGGCTACTAATCTCAAAAAACGATAAATTCACATATTTATGCGACACTGACTAAAAATATCCCAGATATTTCTTCCAACAGTGTTGCAGTTTGTTTTGGGATTAAACCATCTGGCTGACATTCAAATTTTCAGCCTGCTCGGCTGGGTCCGTTGAAAATCGAGGTGAGCTGTCACAGCCGGGCTCGGAACTGCAAAATTTCGCTCTTCGCTGTGTGTTGCGGATGGAGTCGGCCTGGCCGACCGGAAATTCAAAATTGCGGTGAGATTCGTATGGCGCCCCTTCTAATTGGGTGTCCAGCAAGCTCAATATAACGTATCCGTTCATTGACAGCGACAACTTTGCCCCTCCACAAATTTTTGACAGAGCAACTTTTTTCGAGGCATAAGACAAAGTTTTAAAAAGTTCCAAAAAAGTGAAATTTTAAATTGTTTAGTTCAAGTGGGTTTTGCTGTTTAATATGAAAGACGGCCTTATACGGTTATTTAACCCCTTAAGAGTGTTATAATTTTGAAGTTTCCGAATTTTTTGCTCACTGGAGGAGTAAATGCTTATATGGTTTTGGTTCCAGACGGACTTATACGGTTATTTAACCCATTTTAAGCGCGTTATAATTTTGACGTTTCCGATCCTTTGCTCACTGAAAGAAGAAAAAATAAATCCCTATATGCGTTTTTTGGTTCCGGGCGGTTTCACTACAGATTCATTAACCCGGTTAAGTGGTTATAGTGAAGTTCCGAGTATTTGCTCACGGGAAGGAGAAATAAATGCTTATATATGGTTTTTGAATGCCATTTGATTTCATACTCAATAAGTAAGTAATTCTTTTACACTTTAGAGGAAAACCTTACAAGTTTTTAAAATCAGTAATATACCATAACGTTAACAACTTAACCTTTGAAAAAACACGCAGTTGTTTTCCAATCAGCTCGATTAGTTTTATTTAGTAATGTTATTTATGTTACTAGAATACATCAAATGCTAAGGCTATGCTGTATTGCTTACATGCTAGTGCATTTTCCTCAAATGCAGAAAGGCTACGAGACGAAACGAAAGCTAGAATTTTGCACCGTCTTAGTGGACCCATGGCAACATGAGCCACAAACCACTGTGTCTGACCCACGGTCCCACCGAAAAATGAGTCCCACGCGACCATGACACATTATCCACCGACCCCCCTTCCAGTCCTGATATTAACTGTCAAAACTTCTTAGAATACAGGCATATATATAATCCTTAACAAAATTCTTAACGTATTAACAATGATTTTCGAACAGTTGTGTTGCTCATCGTGATCGAATCGTTTTCGAAATTTACGTTATTGTCTTAAATGAATGAAAAGTGTATATAATAGAAATATAATTTCAAAAATAATATTTAAGATTATTAAAGCTGAAGCAGGCCAAATGTGTTGTTGAAATATATATATAATATAAATAAATATTTTATTGAAATTTATATATATAATATAAATAAATATAGTAGCAATATAGATTTTATCCTTAATTGAAGGATGCTTTCTATCTTTAATATATATACTTAAATTGTAAACATTTAATTAATTTGTGTTATATTTAATTTATTTATTATTCATATTTCTTGTTTATTTTTTAATTTTCATTCATTGGGGTCAAATGTTTCGTCCCAGCCATTTGTTCAAATTAACTTTTTTCTAGTTTTTTACTCTATTTACATTTTATTTCGAGGAAAATTCTGAATATTTAAACATTTTGACCTAAAAATGATTACTATCCGAACTATTGAGAGTATCTTTTCTTGTTATGCATCAACGGTGTCCACATTGAACATTCAAGCGGGACCAGTAAGCAATTATGAAGTCGTTGTGTCATTAGTTGGGTGATTTCTTTGTGTGAGCGGCGATTTCGAACTTTCCATGGAGTCCATTGTCTGAGCGGTTGACCGTTCCTGAAATTAAACGTTTTGACTGAATAATAAAAAACATTCAAACAAACAACATTTGTGTCATAGTCATGCATACTCGGGGTCCAATGGAAGGTTCCTTTGGGTATGTGGGGAGGGTCGGCTTTCGGTTTCTTAGTAGGGGTAGCCCGTCTGGGGGCGCTTGCGGAGGAGGGGTGATCGGTGCTTCGCATTTCGATCTGGCGTAAAGGGGGCAATCCTCTATGAACATGTATATACAATGGCTTTAACACATATCCCTACCGTCTCAACCCATTGTGCAATATTAGGTGGCCGGCGCCAGGGTTCGAATCCCGGTCAGCAGAGTGAGAGCAGCTTACGGAAATAAATGAGCTACCTAGAAAATATTAATCAGCAGCGTCAGGATCCTCGTAAAGCGAGCGAGCATCAACGCACGACAAACTTCGTTGACACAATACAGCACAATATGCGAGAACTCCCATACACGATGAAAATGGGCAGCATCTGTAGACCGAGCTAAAATGCTGACACCGGGCAATATGAAAACAATACCTCACCTATGCTTTATTAAGATACACCTATGTTTTATTAAGATACGACCAAGATGTTGGTGTGTACGATAAAAAATGGGCAGCATCTGTAGACCGAGCTAAAATGCTGACACCGGGCAATATGAAAACAATACCTCACCTATGCTTTATTAAGATACACCTATGTTTTATTAAGATACGTCCAAGATGTTGGTGTGTACGATAAAAAATGGGCAGCATCTGTAGACCGAGCTAAAATGCTAACATCGAGCAACATAAAAACAATGCCTCACCTATGCTTTATTAAGATACGTCCAAGGATTTGGTCTGCATGATGAAAAAGGGCAGCGTCTGTAGACCGAGCCACAATGCTAATACAGAACAATGCAGCTAGTACCAAGACAGTTAAGCGATAATAACAATTATTATTACGATTATTCATGGTTTTCTTCTTTATGGCTAAAAGGCAAAAAGATTATTCGACATATTCAGGAAAATTTATTACATTTCATGGAACAAAGCTTCTACAATTATTATTATATAGAACGTTACTAAACCATAAATTACAGCTTAGATTGATTACAAAATAATTTTCTGTGAGGTTTATTCATTTAAAGCTCGAATTAATTTGTGCATAGCGCTATGTTTCACAGAAATAGACCATGCATTGAGTTGGTATCGCGGGAGCCATTACGTTATTTAGGAAATGTTGCTCAGTATTTAAAAAATGAAAGCTCACTAAGTGAGTGAATAGCAATGATCGTGCAAACATAAAGCGACAGTGAGAACTTAGTTAACATACCATTTCGCATTGTGCACTGTTGCTGTTTTGCATAGTGAGTTTTTCATAGCTCACAAAGTGAGTGAATAACAACGATCGTGCAAACATAAAGCGACAGTGAGAACTTAGTTAACATAGCATTTCACAATATGACCTGTTGCTGTTTTGCATAGTGAGTTTTGCATAGCTCACAAAGTGAATGAATAACAACGATCGTGCAAACATAAAACGACAGTGAGAAAATTAGTTAACATAGCATTTCACAATATGACCTGTTGCTGGTTTGCATAGTGGGTTTTGCATAGCTCACAAAGTGAGTGAATAACAACGATCGTGCAAACATATAGCGACAGTGAGAACTTAGTTAACATACCATTTCGCATTGTGCACTGTTGCTGTTTTGCATAGTGAGTTTTTCATAGCTCACAAAATGAGTGAATAACAACGATCGTGCAAACATAAAGCGACAGTGAGAAAATTAGTTAACATAGCATTTCACAATATGACCTGTTGCTGGTTTGCATAGTGAGTTTTGCATAGCTCACAAAGTGAGTGAATAACAACGATCGTGCAAACATAAAGCGACAGTGAGAACTTAGTTAACATACCATTTCGCATTGTGCACTGTTGCTGTTTTGCATAGTGAGTTTTTCATAGCTCACAAAGTGAGTGAATAACAACGATCGTGCAAACATAAAGCGACAGTGAGAACTTAGTTAACATAGCATTTCACAATATGACCTGTTGCTGTTTTGCATAGTGAGTTTTGCATAGCTCACAAAGTGAATGAATAACAACGATCGTGCAAACATAAAACGACAGTGAGAACTTAGTTAACATACCATTTCCCATTGTGCACTGTTGCTGCTTTGCGTAGTGAGTTTTGCATAGCTCACAAACTGAATGAATAACAACGATCGTGCAAACATAAAGCGACAGTGAGAACTTAGTTAACATAGCATTTCGCAATGTGTACTTTTGCTGTTTTGTAACACTGTATAGCATAACCCTCATCAGGAACCTGTCATATTTTTTGTAAGAAAATTTTAATAATAAAGTAATTGCAAAGTTTATTATGCTTTAAGTTTCCGCATTTGGAATTACTTTATTATTAAAATTTTCTTATTGCTGTATCGTCAAAATTGTTCAATTTCGGGATAGGAAGGGTTGCAAAATAATTCCAAATGCGGAAACTTAAAGCATAATAAACTTTGCCAATTCTTTTATTGTGAATTTTCTAGAAAATATGACGAGTTCCTGATGGAGGTTATGCTATACAGTGTTACAAACAGCAAAAGTACACATCAAATGCTATGTTAACTAAGTTACTAGCTTGTCGCTTTATGTTTGCACAAATCATTGTTAGTTCATTTCAGTTTTTGTAGAGACTATGCAAAAACTTCACTACGCAAAGCAGCCGACAGTGCACAAATGGGAAAATGGATATGTTAACTAAGTTCTCACTGTCGTTTTTATAGTTTTTGCACAAATCGCTATTTTTATTCATTCACTTTGTGGGGTATGCAAAACTTAGCTATGCAAAACGGCGAAATCATATTGTGAAAAGTGTATGTTAAACGTTCTACACTATTTCGCTTTTTTTTATGTTTTGCTAACAATCGTTGTTATTCTGGTATAACTAATGAAAAACTAAGCTATGAGAAAAAGAAACGGCGACACTGCCGCGACCTGCGAAAGTTTTATGTTTAGTTCAAGTTCTCACTGTCGCTTTATGTTTGCACAAATAAAATTAGTTCATTCTTTTTGTGACCTATGTGTTTTTCACTATGCAATTCGGCAACAAAGCATAATTGTTGTGAAATGCTATGTTGAGCTAATTTTCTCACTGTCGCTTTATGTTTGCACGATCGTTGTTATTCACTCATTTTGTGAGCTATGAAAAACTCACTATGCAAAAAACAGCAACAGGTGCACAATGCGAAATGGTATGTTAATTAGGGTTCTCCCGGTCGCTTTATGTTTTTGCACGATCGTTGTTATTCACTAACTATCTAAACTATGCGGAGACCCCACTATGCAAAGTCAGCGACCACCCCTCATTGTGAAATGCTATGTTAACTCAGTTTTCAGCTGTATATTTATGTTTTTGCGCGATCGTCTTTATTTAATTCACTTTTGTGAGCTATGCAAAACTCACTATGCAAAACGAGCTCAACCAATTACATATTGTGAAATTTTAGTGCTAACTAAGGTTCTCACTGTCGCTTTATGTTTTTGCCGCGCTCGTCCTTATTCACTCACTTTTGTGAGCTATGAAAAAACTCAGCTATGCAAAACAGCAACAGTACGCGATGCGAATAGTATGTTAAGCTAGTT
>JASANE010021059.1:0-10673 GCA_030248225.1 Trileptium ribeirensis
AGAAAAACGGTGGTGCAGCTGGGATCCCTTAGGGCCAGAACTGGTCCTAGTACATAAATATTAGGGGGGGCTACGCCGTGAGGCGTCCTTTAATTTTCAGGACTAAGGAATTTTCTTCGTAGATTATTAGCTGTCAGACATCTCGGCTGCATAACGCACTCTAGGTGAAAGTATGAGTCAATAGGGCAAAACGCAGATTATAGCAAGACTGTTAGGTAAACTTGATCGGTACCACCGCGTGCCGGTACTGTCTCATGTCGCGCGTACTTAGTAGGATTGTTATATATGTTTCTATGAATTGGTAATTGATGGGAAGAGTAAGGTCATGCGTTCCTGAGGATCGTGCAGTCGCTTTGCATCTTAGCAACTTAAAATTGCTGCCCCGAAAGGGTAGTCACATTTCCAGCTGAAATTAGATCTTGATTGGTAATACTGCCACCTGGACCGCGTGAGCTGAAGTGGATTTTTGGGACATGGAGATTGTAACGACGAAAGGAGTGTAGTGATGGCACGGTGCGGCGGGCGGTCGTATTGTAGGGTGTGTGGTAATTGATTAACATTTCATTTTACAGGAAGTCGTGATTTCTTCGAGTGTGGTAATCAGCAAACTCAAAATTTCAATACTACTATTGACATTATCGTTATTGGTACTAAAGCCAGCAGAGCTAGCGTATTTGAATTGGACTCATTTGGTGACGCTGAAGTATTTATTTGGCTGACATTGAACTATTGGCTGTTTAACGATCGGACTCTTGGACGGCGACCATCGTCAGTAATTCACACTTGTTGCCTGGTACCTTGCCGACCAACATTGGCCGTGGGTGCTTCTACGCCTCCGACCGAGCAGTACACTAATCGTTCCGTTGAACGTACCGTAGCAGTAATCGAACCAAAAATATCGTGCTTTACGACAACCCGGCAGCCGGCGTCGACAAATCCGCATTGAAGCAACGACGGAATACGATTGTGATACTGCAGACATTGTCTGATGCTTTGCCAACCGAATAAACGGTCAGTATCCGTTATCAATGTATCGTAGTGATAATTTATATGCTGATAATTTATAGTGCACTACACATATATGTATACGATTTAAGGTTGGAGGTTTAGCCTATGTAATCAGTTGTCATAAGTGTGACCCGCTGAGACGTTTGTAATCGTATGATGTATCTTGTTATTCGTGTATAGCACGTACCTCTAAACCAAGGAAACAAATTTGAACGAAGGGGACATTTTGCTGTAGCCCCGCGGATATTCGGTGATTCAGTGGCGCCACAATTTAGCCCTTAAGCCCTTTTCAGTGTAAGACAGCTGGTATAGTGGAGTATAAGTAACCCGTCATTCGATAGACATTGACGTGCTAACCGAGTGAGACTAAACGCTGTTGAGTTAAGGAACAGGCTCGAAAGGTAACCGTTCTGAGAACCTGATTTAGGAGTCGTGTGCGAGAAGTGACGTTTGTGACAGTTAAGTTCCGTAACATCATTTGAACTAGGTGAGTAACTTTAAGCGAAGCGAAAATTTTACACCACCAGTCACATACTTAAGGAATAGGCACACAGGTACAGTGAAGTTTGCTTAACAGTAGCAATTCCGCAATAAGGTAAACACATATATCTGATCATACATTTAACATCCGTGCTCAGGTCAGGTTTGAACCACGGACGCCCCACAGCTCAAAACAAATAGGGATTATTAATAATTCGGAATTCAAAAATGTCATTGCCAGCGAGCGCAAATAGAACGCCGATTAGCGGCTCAGTAACAACAAATGTAGGAGGTGGCACGGCCGCCACGGCTGGTAGTACAAATGGACCCAGCCTCACTGTATCAGGAGGCCCACTAGTGGCAATCCTACAGCAGCTGATGGAACGGACTACGACGACGGCGCCAATCATACAGGTGGGCGACATCCCACAATTTTCAGGAGCTGACGGACAGGACTTTGAGGCATGGCTAGCCACCTACGACAATTTGACGGACGCAAATGGATGGACATTAGAACAGAAACTCATCTGCTTCCCGACTGTATTACAAGGAGAAGCGCTTAAGATATACGAAAGTTTCCCGGACTGCCAGAAACAAACGTACGAAGCCCTTTGTTACAATATGGGTTTCATGTACGCAGCGCGACGAAGACGCATTAATCACGCTACGCATGCGCATACAGGGAGAACGAGAATCAGTCGCTATGTACGGACTGGACCTTCAAAACTTATTGGACAAAGCATTCCCGGAGGTCGAAAGTGAACAACGTGATGCACTACTGCAAAAGTTCCTGCGACAAGGACTGAGGAAGGAGTTGAAATCTGGCGTTATAGGGAAAACTTATCCATCTTTCAAACACATGATGGATAAGCTCAAGTACAAGGAGGACGCCATTATAGCGTCCCAAAAGGATATCATCGGAGTACCGGTTCGCAAAAGCAGCCGGTCTAAAACAGTTAATTACATGACACAGGGAGGTGAAAATAACCAACTAGTAGAGCAAATACGTGAGGCACTCGATGAGAACAAGCGCACCACAGCCGGCAGCGATGCTACTATCGCTCGGCTCATTGATATACTAGGCAAGCGTACTGAACAACACCAGCTAAATGCGATGATGCAAAATAACGGAGCACCGCAGATAGGCGCAAATGCAATACCACCAGCAACTCCGGTAGGAAACCAATGCTTTCGATGTGGCTATCTAGGGCATTTCGCTAGAGAGTGCCCGTATTTCCGAAAGGACCTATATGATCCATTGCAAAATGAGTATACACGCTTAGCCACACGAGCAGCGCCTAACTACACGTACGGTGCACCACCACCACCCGCTATCGAATATGCTAGGTCACCACCACAGTATAACAATCGCCCTCGCTATCGGGTAGTTGAACCTAGAGACGGAGCACGCTATTCGCGACGTGATGATTGGAACAACACAGCTAATCAGCGGGGATACACTAGTTATGGGCAGCAAGGATACTATCGCCCAGAGCCCGCAAATTACAACACGTATGGTAATGGTGGTCAGACCTAAAATTATAATCGATCCCGCGGACGTAGCGCAAATGGGTATAACCAGCGAAACAACGGGTATAACCCAACCTACGATCGACGCTATGCTGCACCACCCCAACCACTGTCGGCTGAAGCCGCACCGTTTCGTCCGCGTACGCCCAGTAATGGTTGGAATAACGCAAATCAGTTAGGAGCAGTGCCTCGAAATAGACCCGCGCAGGCACTAATGAATAACCCCGAACGAGTTGATCGTCGAAATGCAGGTGTAATGTCAGTGACCAAAGCCGTAGATCCTGAGCTAGCACACCGCTTAGATGTCATGCGACATGAAATGTCTACGCTTGAAGAACGCGCAGGAGCTGGCTTAGGCACCCGTTCGGCACAAGTTAACATGATGGTCACTGAAGATGAAGCAACGCAAAAACAGAACAGCCCTAATTTCGAAATTGAGCCAGAATACTCAGATGAAATCGATGCAGAACCAAGTGCATATCAGGTAAATTCATTGCAAACCAGTAGGAACACAGCACGAAATTGGTCACAAGCGATCAGGTCGCGGGGTGGCATAGAACCAAAACAGACATACGAAGAGGAAACACTTGCATACGGAGAGTACAAATATAGTAAAGTACAAAACAATACTGAACCCCTACGGCACTCGGCTTTGTTGTTTCCAACCCCTGGCGCGCAGCGTGTGACCCGAGACCTTGTGAATAATGGTTGGCCAACCAACTTATTTGTATATCCCGATAGGAAGTCAGCGCGAGGAGATGCAGAGTACCGAGATACGGAGCAGAGGAGTGAGAGGGGAGGAGGAACCGAGAACCTAGTGGAACCAAAGGAACTTAATGATCCTGATGTGCCGAGTGAGAAATATGGGAGGTGGCCGTTCGGACTTCGGGGCCGATTAATAGTGCATCCGTGTCAAGCAATGACCCAAACGCTGGCACGTGTAAACCCATCTCAGGCGGCTGCACATCGGATGGAACCTAAGAACCTAATGGATGGAGAACCTAGTGAACCTAATGGAATGGAACCTAGAGAGACGCCGTTCGGACTTCGGGGGCCGATTAATAGGGGTCGCGTGTTTGGCAATGGCTCTAACGCCGGCACGGCACAACCTGGTGAACCCGCGAATTTCTATAGTCTTATTCAAAATTATATATGTGAAGCGGAACCAGAAGAACCTGCGGAGGAACTTATGAACCTAATGGAACCTAATGGACTTGCGGATACCGAGAACCTAGTGGAACTTAACCGAATGGAACCTAGTGGATGGAATGGAATACCTAAGGACTTAATGGAAGGGAACCGAGAACCTAAGGAACTAAATGAACTTAACCTAGCGGATGCATCCAACTTAACTAAACTGACTTCCACCAATTTAGGGCGGCCGTGTGAGGCCCCTGTAGCTTTTCAACCGACCGGGGAAGACCGTTAAGGACACTGGTCAGGTGCGATGGAGACCTTCGAAACACGGGTCAGTCCGATTGTCCTAACTCCGTTCAAAATTCGAGAGCGTATGTGTATCCTAGTACCTTTAGAGGCCGGGGAAGACCGTAGAGGACACTGGCCAGGAGAAGGGAGGCGTCGGGCAATGAGCCGCTGCGATGGCCCGAGCTCTGTTCAAAATTATAATTCATGTGTAGGACCAAATTCGAATAGGGAACATCACGATGATCGAGTTAGAATTAGTGAAATTATGGAACCTGATGATAATATGGCGGAACCCAATGATACTGACGGAGAACCTAGTAACCTAAAGAAGAACTATGCCGATAAGGAAGAACCAATAGTAACCAGCAAAAGCTCGAAGATTGTGATGATAACACAAATTGTAAATAACATTGCGCAGAGAGCAAATGGAACAGAGAACCAACGATTGGAGAGTAACACAGAAATCGTAGCATGCCCACTGAGTACAGAAGAAGCCCACGCACTAGGGATTGACTCGACCGGATCGCTGGTTGGCTTGACCGAGATAATTGAGTGAGCAGTAAAATCACCCGTACCACTAAGGGATGTAGACGCTTTCAGACAAACTAGCATGGATCCCGCGACCAATAACGTAGACACAGACATGATAGAACTTAAGTATAAATTAGATCAAAGGAATACTCGGATGTACAAACAACAGATATTAGACATCATACTGAGGAAATTGCATGCCTTAGATAGCACCAGTGAAATAGTAGAACCACTGATTTTGCAAGAATTACCTGAAGAGGAGCGATTACTGCTGCTGGGACCGGATTCAGAATTCGTGCCGGCAGTTAAACCAGAATGTCACGGAAAATTCCCCCCATGATATTCTCGCACTGCCTAAGCTACGTTTCGGGGAAGATCGGATGCCAGTGAGAACGTTATTTTATCGGAGGGTCATAGCCGTGTCGGAGCGGATATGCCATGCCCACCAGTTGCTTAGACATCGAGTGACTGGGACGGCCCGAATTGACCGACGGCGGGACGCTGCCGTTTTGTCAGGGCTGTTAGGGTTCGCATCTCCGTTCCTACACACTATGCCGGGGATACACGTTAGCAGTTGCATGTTAAAACACCTTGAAGGACTTCTAGAGATCGTTGCCAGAGTTATTAACGCAATGAGCATTACACAGGCAATCACGGAAGTGTATCGGTCTCAAATTCCTATCCTCCAAACATGCATCGTATGCGAGGAACGACATAATCCAAATTTCATGCCTGGGGAAGAGTGTGCTTTTATCACTTATCACGGCGAATGGGATTACACCGGGAATCTGTCCGCAGATTATGGAACCATTAGAAGGGACGGGACAGTATCCATTCGATCAAGTAGCACACAGGGATTACACACGGCGTACGAACTCATAGCGTATAGGGAAGCAAACTTAGAGTTCTTAGAAACCGTAGTAGACGCGCCGTACTTATTGGACCATCTAGTTACGGAATTTGACGAAACCGGACCCAAGGTTCCGGTGCAGTCACTACATCACATCGTGTACGCTATAATGGCTAACGCCCTTTTCATCGATATAGATAGTAAGCCAAAACGCGAAGAACTACTATACTTACGACTACTGTGGTTGCGCAAGCCCGCTCAAAACATTTGGCAAAATGACCCATCAGAAGACATGGACTTAATTCCAAACATGGACCATGACGCGGACATAACATTCATCGACGAAGAAGAACTTGAAAGCGAGTTGAGTGCCATACTCAGCGACACCAGTGGTGACGAAATTGACATACTAGCAATTGACTTGCTCAACTCTGACGATCTCATCTCTGAGCTAAGCTTCTCCATGGACACCGAAGTTGCCAGCAATGGACATGACATTGCTATTGACGGGAGTGGAGAGCATCACCGACCAGGTCGGTAGGGTCCTCTGCAAACGTATTTGGACAGGGTATTGAAGCTGCAGTCGGATTGCTAAATAAGGGAACTAAAATAATGGGATTGCTAATTGCTCTGCTAATCCTCCATCAGTTAGGGCAAACTCAAGCTATGGCCACGCCATTTTCAGACCAAGTAGCACGCTTAGGAGCCATGGTGAATCAACAAGTAGGAACGTTAATCGAACCGCAAGGCTTAGTAATAACCGCTTCGCAATCCACCTTTTTACCAATAATTTTACGACTATCCTTCTATAACCTAGTAGGCAAGCCACTGGTATGGCGTGGTGTGTATACACTCCTCGGGGTAAGCCATGTTTGGGGAACTGCTGTCCCAACCCAAATTGTACTACCATGCCGGATTTACAACAGAAAGTTCAAGAATTAGAAAGAGAATTAAGGAGTACCTATCAGGGTGTACTAGACACTAGTTACTACATGGCACTAATGCGCGAATATAGCGAAGCGAATTCCCATCTTTGCGAGGAACCTAAGATTAGAAAGAAGCGATTTCTCGCTGCATTAGCTGGAGCTGCAGGCGTAGTAACAGGATTCCTAGGTGTAGGTGTAGCGTTCACCAACGCTGTACACCTTATTGCTGATTCACAGAATAATGCGCCCATCTACTCGAATAATTTTGTTACATACGACATGTCGTATTTAACGACTCTTACATACGACATGTCGTACGTAACCAGTGTTACATACGACATGTCGTATATAACATTGATACATTGCAGTCTACGAAATGAGCCCAATACTGCTAGTATATTTTGATCAGTTACAGAGATGTGTACGATCGTTTTGGCGTACTTGCGGACTAATGGGTCATTTTAAAAACTTGTTGATTGTGGTGCCCGCTCCAGTTTGGTAGTGGTACTCCCTCCAGTTTGATATTAATGGCACCTCCAGTTTGATATTGGTGCCCCCTCCAGTTTGGTATTGGTGCGCCCTCCAGTTTGATATTGGTACCCCCTCCAGTTTGATGTTGGTGTCAATCTCTAGTTTGATGTTGGTGCCCCTCCAGTTTGATGTTGGTGTCACTCTAGTTTGATATTGGTTCCCTCTCCAGTTTGATATTGGTACCACCTCCAGTCTTCATCATACATTATGAATGTGAACTCTTTGTTAAAAAGAAGAATGATTACACATCCAAAAATTCCTTGAATATCAGCAATATATCCAGCGAATGTAAAAAATCTTCAACTGTGGCAGGCTGGAAAATTCTCTAGCAATTATTATACATAAAAGCGGTTCTCTAAAGAATGTTCAGTTGAAATTTTTTGCACCAATAGACATTCTTTTAACTTCGCTTCTTTGCTTTAACCCCGCCCCACTGATATTTAAATAAATCTTATATTTTAGATATTTAATTACCTTTAAAATTTCAAGGAAAGGTTCTTTGAATTTTAAAATAATATCTGGAGTTGCAAAAATCTTAGAATACTTTCCTCAAATTTCACGGAAATTATTTTGACTGAAGAAGCTTGAGATTTTTATGATAGAACATCGCGTTCACTAAGGATTTATTTTGGAAGTACCAATGGCAAAATTCTAACGGTAATTTACTTAGTGATTCTAACAAAATACTAATTTAGTACGCTGGTAAACTGGAGTCACGCATTGAATAAACATGTGAACGGTGATACTTTATATTATTGACAATAAAAATGTTATTTTGGGAAATCATTCCGTTCTGAAAAAGCCTTAAAATCCCCAACATATTGCGTCATAATTTATATAATGGTTAAAGGTCGATATGAGCTTTGATCCAAAATTGATGGTTTGATTTCTTATTGATTAGTATGACGCAAATGTAGCTAAATTCCGCTTCCTTAGCGGAAGATGGTGTGGAGGGTATACCCGAAAGGGTAGCCAAAATTTTTGCCCAGTCTATGTAATTTTTACTAATATATTTCCATCAGAATTTTTGCAATTTAGCTCGTAATTTCAAATATATCCGCGTGTCCTGGCTGTCGGGGAACGGGGTAAGAATGCTAAGGAGACGGGTAAAGTGTAGAGGCTTCATGGGGTATAAAATTGGTTGACACGGTACGACCTTAAGGGCATAACCAACAACCCCAAGTACACCTGCGGTATAAGGTAGTATCCTCATATTGACATATATAATTTTAAGGTTGCTTACATTAGAATAACCATCTAAATTACTATGTGGTTTCTTACTGACGACTTGTTAAGTTATAATAACAAGATTTTAGCTGTTAAAGGCATTGTAGCCCTACTGTGCTCCGCGAAAAGACGGTAATGTGCACACAGAATGATATACACATTGGGGCCATATCCATTCGTTTCCAGAAATTAATTTGCAAATATTAAAACATGTTTTGTATCAAAAGTTAAGATTTTTAAGCTATTATGTTATCAAGAATACGGCTTCTGGTATCTTATCAATGCCACAGGCAAGCTACCTACAGACTGCATGTCAAAAAATTTGGGACAAACCGAACTACAGCTGCTGTTGCAGATAACGAATCTGTGAATTTGATTACAGCCAAAAACGTTTGCTGCTCTTCAACAGTCGCATGTAATACAGACAAACTGTGCTATATATTTGAAACCGTATTCAGCTGAACCCACCTCTAGAATCAAATTTAGCTAAAAGTCACAAATACGTCCCTGATTTGAAGCTTTTGCAATAATATTTTGCTAATTGGTGTTGGTACAGCGACATCACACATTGTCGATACAAAGTACAAAGAAATTGTTTTCGAGAATTGTCTAATATATACATGTTTGGTTAAATTGTAACAGGGCCACTTCGGCCCTGTCACGAACATTTCAGGACTTTCGTACCCAAAATTGTATCTTGAAGCGTTGGCACATGGCTGTTTGTACAAAAATATTGCTTGTATCAGTGAACCGCTTTGTCAAAAAAAATGTAATAAACTGTTATGTATAAAAGTGTCGCATACTATCTTGTATAAAAATGTCATATACCTTTTTGTATAAAAGTGTCGTACATCGTTTGCATAAAAATGTCATATACCTTTTTTGTATAAAAGTGTCGTACATCGTTTGTATAAAAATATCATGCGCCGTTTTGTATAAAAGTGTCGTACATCGTTTGTATAAAAATTATGTCATACACCATTTTGTATAAAAGTGTCGTACATCGTTTGTATAAAAAATTATGTCATACACCATTTTGTATAAAAGTGTTGTACATCGTTTGTATAAAAATATCATGCGCCGTTTTGTATAAAAGTGTTGTACATCGTTTGTATAAAAATATCATGCGCCGTTTTGTATAAAAGTGTTGTACATCGCATTGTATAAAGGTATCGTATACTGTCTTGTATCAAATATCGTATACCGCTTGTGTGAAGAATGTCGTATCCTGCTAGCGATTCGTATAATATGTTGTGCTCGGTATTGTAACTGTCGAATTTGATCACCGGGACGAGTGTTGAGTGAGGCTCGCTGGACGAAATAAAGAAATTAGGTTGATCGAGCCGATTTAAGACCCTGGACATTACGCTCCACACCGACCGAACGTAGGCATCACGCTGAAACCACAACCATCCGCCGTTACGCGTTAAAAATGTGACGGTGATGACTGTCCGGGAATAGGAGGCCCCCGACTGCACGTTCAAGTACGCATACTAATACACATCGGAACCCACAAGTGGGTTCCGACCCGCTTCTACGTCTCCCCCTTGTGCTTGGTATCAATCGACCCCGTTTTCCGTCCTGGGACCGAATTTGGCCCCAGCCGCTCGAAAATCTTCCCGGATTACCCTTGTCCCGCTACCCTTCCCACACCCGCCTCGTGTCCTCGCTGTCCTTTCGCTTTTGTCCTCGTTCTCTCTCTAACCGACGTTTCTAGTCGGTTTTCTTTTGTCGTCGTTGTTGTTGTTGTGTTTGCTGTGCTTTGCGTTTGTGTTTATCCTGATTTACATGTAAGAAGTATATTATATATATATATATATATATATATATATATATATATATATATATATATATATATATATATATCTATGTAAGGACGTAGAAAAAAGAACGGACGAACAAGGACACCACATACTAAAATTTACTAATTTTCAGAGTTTTACGGACGGACAAGACACGAACGGATAGGACGAACGGGGGGGGCGATTTTAGGGCCCTCCCGCAGACCCTAGGAGCCTTGAAGTAGGGCCCCTGATCGGTTAAGAGTAGGTTGAGGTTAGCTCCGTCTCTAGCCTCGAGTCGGACGCTCTCGTTGTTGGCTTCCCCCCGGCGAGACTTTGAAGTGCCGGCACTTGTTGACAGCAGCACGAATGAGAACGCCACAT
>JASANE010021061.1:0-18103 GCA_030248225.1 Trileptium ribeirensis
TTCTAAATAGTTAGGATTGTTTCTTACTCGGCTATTCAATATATTGGTCACTGTGATTTACAATTATATATATATATATATAGTAGGAATATTACGCAGATGTAAGGTGTATTCTTTGCAGCTATTTCCCTTGTATTTAGCGATTTAGAGCGAAGACAGCGTCAAAAATGAGGTTAAAGTCATTGTCACTAATTAGCAAAGTCTTGTCCCTTATTTGGATATTGTTGTCTCTTATATGGTAATGTTTGTGAAAACACAGACTAATTAAATTGGAACCACTGTGAAACAAAACAACATTGGTCCTCAGATACCCTAAAAAATTTGGAGCCAATCGCTAGGAAATTGATGTGCTTTTTGATTGGTATAAATTTTATTTACCACATGCAGCTGGAATACGACTTTAAAGTTCCTGTTATGAAATGTTGATCGCAGGCAATATTCAGTTGAATTGCTAAGGTTATCATGAAATGTGCATTACCTGTCGCGGTATACTTTAAACACTGAAAATATTAATATCGAAATGTAGATCTCTTAGCGAGGCTTATAATGATATGAAGCAGGACAGTCTATCTTGACAACAACAAAACTTACGGCTCCGTATAGCTTTTGCTGTCCCTTTAAATGGGTGTGTCCCTTATTAGGCACTTCTACTATACGTTCGAAAGTTAGGTACTCCAGGTCTAGAGCACTTACGGGCGCGCGCAGCATCGATTCAACGCTCCAGCGGCGGCAAATGCAGCCCTACGTATAAATTTACCTACTATGTGAATCCGCCACTATGTTAGAACTAAGTCCAGGGTTACAAAACTGTCCTATAAGCCTTTCCTTCAAGCTGCACGCAAGGAAAGCGCGCCCAGCTAATGTTTAATGAAAAATAAAACAAAGAGCGAGCAGCTATAAACTGTTCAGGGGCGTAGCCAGAAAATCTGAACTCGGGGCACTAAGGCTTTCTGGAGGGGCACAAGTTAGCTGTGTTCAGAATTTCTTACTTTCAAAATTCGAACTGGGGGTGCAGGGGCACCGTGCCAAACTGGGGGGGGGGGTTATTTTTCATTATCCCCTCTCCCAGCCCGCGTTTGTCAAAAAATGGTCGGATTCTGGAAATTTTGGTATTTTTGTGATCCTCGAGACCTCCCCTGATCATTTCGACCAAAAAAATTGAATTTTTAAATTTTTAGATTTTTTCGGGTCCCTATTGGGACCCTAAAAATTTTTTTCTTAAAAATTAGATTTTTAGCCATCATTCGACGCGGCTTGACGAGCTGAATCGAATGGTGATATTTTTAACGGGATGTAAAGTTATAGCTGGATCCTAAGTTATGGCTATAAACTCTCACAGGCTAAGAGGCTCACCAATTGAACAGTTTTGGCCATAACTTAGGCTACTTTTATCAGATCCCGTTAAAAATAACACAATTAGACTCAACTCGACAAGCCGCGTCGAATGATATGTAGAAATTCAATTTTTAAGAAAAAATTTTTGGTTTCCTATGGAACCCGAAAAAATCGAAAAATCTAAAATTTAAAAAATTAAATTTCTTGGTCGAAATGATTAGGGGAGGTCGGATCAGAAAAATACCAAAAATTTCCAGAATCTGACCATTTTTGGGCAAATGCAGGCTGGGGGATAATGGAAAAGAACCAGGGGCACTGCCCTCCATAGTCCTCCTTGGCGAAGCTCCTGAGACTATTGATAATTTAAACCAAACTGCTTGGTCTACAAATAGGCTCGACTGGCTTTCATGCTGCATCGTGCAGTTTTCTTTTACACAATCTGTCTACACCCCTTACAAAGGTTTGTTACCCAAAATTCTTATCCCTAACAAATAAAAGTTCAAACTGTAAACCGACAAATATAATATATCTCGAAATATATAAAGCCGAAAACAACACATATAAATCGCACACAAAAAAGCCAGTGAATAGTAGCGACGATAGTATATATTGTAATGGTAGAGCAGACAGATGGACACCAGCTGCCAGCGGAACCAAAACTATGCACACCTCGCGGTAGTCGGATTACCCGAGTCTCCTATATTGTAGATGGTAGAGCAGACAGCTGGACACCAGCTGCCAACGGAACCAAAACTATGCACACGTCGCGGTAGTCGGCCCGAAGTTTTCCTAGCAACTCGAGAAAACGCTAGTCAGCGCGGGTTAAATACGATCTTTAAAAATGAGGAAAATGCGTGTTTTAAAAGTTTGGCGGCCGGGGGTGAAGTCAGACTTTAGTTTTCGCAAGCCACTTGCTGATAAAAATAACAATTGTGGGATTTTTCCAGTGGTTAGTTCTCCAGAGGCAGTTTTATGCTATCAATATGGTAATTTTAAGTGTCCCGACACGGTTATTTTTATCCGGACTTGGCGTTGGCGGCCACGGACTTCACCAAACGGTATACCAGGGAACCAACCCATTTATATTGCTGACTCCCAAAAAATCAGCTCTTATCTGCCAAATGCCTTATTGGCCATTTAAAAAAAGTGGTTATACGCCTAGAACAGGACTTCTTATAAAAATGCCGCCTTTAAGTCTTTGGTAACTTCGATCATGCGTTTTAGAACTCTTAGTGCATGCTGAGCATGGCCTTTATAAGTTTTTGTTCTTGATGATAGTTTGCCCACAAACTTAGAACCACAGTTGTAATCCGTTTACTAGAATTTTGTTTGTTTGGTTCTCAGTGGCTAGCGCTTCGACAGACAAGTAAAGCTTATAAAAACACCGCGTTTTAAATATACAACTGTGCTATCCTACAAAACTAACAGTATAGTGCACACAAATATACAAATATCTACGATTCCGCTCAGTTTACTAATCGCAGCACCATTTCTCCATGTTGGGATCACACACGAACCAAGTGAAACCTACTGAACGCTACCAATTGATTTCACAAACTTAATGAAATTTTCCTAAATGTACCAAAATAGGAGCGTGATAACAAAAAACATATATTAAAATAAAACAGTTTATTTTCATGAACACTAAATATCGAGGGTTGTGAGCCAAATGACATTATAGTGTACTAGGACCAGTTCTGGCCCTAAGGGATCCCAGCTGCACCACCAGTTTCCTTGGTGTGGTGCCCGGACAACCCCGGCTTCCACGACTCCCTGGCGATCTATGCAATTACCTAAGGGAACCGCTTAGCTTAGTAGGCTGCCGGCGGGTTAACCAGGGTGTTCGGCCTGGCCCCTATTTTGGCCCACGTATCTAGTGGTATGCAGGTCTCCCTGAGGGAGAGTCAACCCCTAAGCCTGCTCGCAGGTAATAAGGCTGACTCGCCTTTCCGTCAACCCTCGTTGAATCCTGAATGGAGGCGCTATTCTTCGTGTTAGCCCGGTACGTGAGAGCCTAATCCTGACAATAAATTTTGGTGGTTCCGCAAGAGGTTTCCTGCCGGACCGGTAGTTTGAGGGAACACCTGGAGCTCAATCCCCAGGGTTCTTATTTAGTGCGAGTAAAATTTGAGTAAAGTCCTACACTAACTATTTAACGAGCCTAATTATGAATTTCGGGACTAGACCTAAGTTTTAAAATTTAGCCTTAGGTTCACTTAGGATTTTGATTATTTTAGGGCACTGATTCAATCACTACACTAAACACATATCGCCTACTATAAGTTTCACACTCTAACAGTTTATTTAAACACATTGCAAGTTATCACATTCGAATAACCAAGATAATTTATGTACAACAAAATGTATGGGTACCTCGAAGAGCAACCCGTGATATACTTGGTACTGACCGGGTGATGTGAATCCTGATAAAACCCCACGTGAAAATTAGCTCAGCTTGCGCCTACGTTTTGTACCCTGTGGACCGCCTTACCCGTCTGACAGGACGCAGAAATGAACTTTCCTTGCCGACCGTTTGGTGACTTCGCCTATGAAAACGCTCTGGACTATCAGACATCCTCTTGCCAAGTCCCTTTTTACTTTGTGCTCCATCTGCTGGTCGTTCGTTATCTTGAGGCCGGACGTCAGCTGCTGTTTACTTGGGATGAAATTTTGTCATCAACCTCTGCGCGCGCCAGGGTCGGATAGAAAGCGTGGGCCTTTGTCAATGAGGGCGGCGCTGCCGCGCCTCCCGAACATTGTTTGCCTTGTGAAAATTTTGAAATTAGAACTTGACATGAAAACAGGGCGCTATGCCGAAACCCACCGTGTCTAAACGGTTTATGGGTCCGCCTATAAGTTTTCCTTCGCAGAAAGTTTGGGAAACATAATTGCTTTGAGTCCTCCTCAGAAATGGATGTCCGCAGTCATTTGCAAGCATAAATAGGACGCGTGCTACCGCGCCCTCAACGAAATCCTTAGTTTAAGAACCAAAATAAATCAGTAATGATTTAAGTTTTAAAAACACTTCGGACACCCCTGTATAGTTAGAATACCAGATTTGCCAAACCTGTAAAAGTGGAGAAGACAACGCACGAGGGGTCCTGATACGTCGGTCCCTATGGAGTGGCCTCATCGACCCATCGATAGTTATCCCATTGTCAAAATGCGTGACGGAGTGCTCTACCGTGTCTAAACGGCCTGAGACCCTTCTGGAATTTTAGGGGTTAGCGGATTGAATTTTCATCGGAGAAAAACTGATCTCAGAGTAGAAGCTCGAATTTCTGGGGCTAGCGTCAGGGGTTCCATTCTTAACTTTGTTTGAATCGCTTCTCGCGTGCAAATGACTGTGTCCGTCCCGAGCGGACCGCTCGCCCTACTTCCCCAATACTGGGTCTTCAAGTCGTGTGACCTGTGGTTGTTCTTTTAGAATTTCCTATGCCTTAGACTCGACTCAAGCGATGACTTCGAAAGCTAGCATGGATGGAACATGAGTCAAAAGAAGCTCCATTGTCTTTTGGAAATCGGTTGAAAAATCGTAAACGTGTTTGATGCCAATTTGTGGCGGAATCCTGAACCAATGGATGCAAATTACTAAAGTCTTCTACCGTGTCTAAACGGCCTGGAAGACTAGTTTTGAAACAACTTAATCGTGGACTCGTTAAACGAAATGCACAGGGTCCAAGTGCTCGAATTTTGATGGGGAGCCTAGCGCGAATCCTCATTGGTACTCAACAAACTCTTGCCTTAGCGACTGCCTCCAGGTCAACACGCTATTAGTTTTTTATGTTAAACACCTGACTTCCAACCTTACCCCTCCCGTGTCCCCATGTCCTTCCCCCTTCCCGTATGTGCTCCTTATTCCTACCCCTTTCACATCACTAAAATTTCGCCCCCGGGTCTAAAACGAAATGGCGACCCGGCGAGCGGGGAACCAGTCGAGATTGAATTTTCATAAATAATTTTGGCGTGATCCCTACTCAGATGCGTTGGGACCACACTTACGGGTGCACGGGGCATCCGTCGGACGCACCAGCACCCGCAAGGGCGACCCCTGCTAATTAATTTTGAACGCTAGAAGCTCGCCAGGGGCAACTCCGTCCCGTTTCTACACGGTAAGAGACACCACTGGGAAAGAAAATAAAACCAAAGAGCAAAAGCAAACTTTTGAAAACAGTAAAATAAAAGGCGACAACCGCCTTACAAAAGAAATGAGCAGACCGCTTGGTCTGCTGTAAACTCGACTGGCTCCAACGCTGCGTCGGGCCTATTCCTTTTGTACTAGCGTCTCGCCCCCTCGCCAGCCGTCGAGGTCCCCTACAATGTCCTTGCCTGCTCTAGCAAATTCCTATTTTCAAAAATTTGAAAACTACAAACTTATATACATACAGATATAAAGAAACATATGCATCGGCAAAACATCGTGTAGACAACAACACCGCAGCTCATTAATTGACGAGTCGCCACTGGTCGGCTGTAATAGCATTGGTTTTAGCTGCCTGTGAGCTGGGCGCGACAAATGCTGTAAACAAACTAAACCTCGCGCTGGTAGGCGCGAGGTTCTCTGCGGGCTATTATATACCAGCGCCCAGGGCGCCGAAGTTTAATCAAGCTTTTTGCATATTTTTAACGATTATGAGTTAACGAAAAGCAGTAGGCGGCCGTGGGCGGGACCGGGTTCACGCCCTGGCTGGTCGCCTACTGATGAAAATATTAATTTCAATATATCTCCTATAGGTGGCCCGTTAGAGGCCGTTTTGTGCGGCAAACATAGAAAATTTTAGTGTCCCGAGAGGGTTATCAGGGTCCTGCGCGGACCGGTTAAGTTGAGTGGTCCCGGTTTTCAGTGGAACTGTTAGGGTAAGACCCCGAGGAGATGTAGAGATCGAAAAATTGGGGAGTTTTGGTTATATCTGTGGAGATAGGAGGCCTTGAAAATTGGGTGTTTAAACGCCTACTTAGGGGTCCCTAAGTACTTACCGGTGAGGACCAAGTTGGCCCGAACACAAAATTTTGAAGCCGTAGGGAGCCCCCTTGGTAACGTAATAAGTCTACCTAGCCTTAAGTGTCCAAAAACCAGTAAAATTTTGCTTTTGAGTAGGCCCTATAAAATTAACGTTTTAGATAACTTCTGTTGCTTTTCTTTCCTGAAACTTTGATTCCCCACCCTACTCCTTGATTCAGTAGGATGCTCTTCCGCCATATCAGATACAAAACAAGATAAAATGCACAATACATTACCAATATCAAGCCGACCGGATACCATACTTATTGTTACGATGGTTCCATTTCGGTGCCAAAATCACCCGTGCACCTCGGGCGGGTGGAGCGTGACAATACAACAAATTACAATTATAGTACATTTTTATTTTTATAACAGCGATGAATAGTACACAATATAGTATCCAAGTCACGCTCCACCGGTATCCGATCGCACGTCGCTCCCCCTTTTCCCAACTTTTTGACCTTGATTTAGCTGATTTTCCTTATTTAAATGTCTTGAAATTTTCGGGCTGTTACATAGGACTATACTGTCGTCCGGAGAAAACAAATAAAAATCTTGCTGCTCAAGCAAAACTTATTTATCCAGTCTCACAAAAAAAATAATAACGTACGCAAGCCTGCAATTTTTTTACAAAAAATATTTATTCTAGCTATCAATCTAGATCCTTTTCAAATGATTTTTAGGCTCGTCATAACGTTTTTTGGCTCATAATGTTACAAACAACAGACATTATAATCATGTGGCAAATGACATTATAAGACATCTATATATGGCCGAACACAGAACTTACGTTAAAAAGACCATATTTGTGACAACAGAATCATTTGGAATAGCAAAATTTATTAAAATTCTTCCGATGCGGATGACTCTTCGGCATCAGTCTCGGTCATCATCGCTGCCACGAATGGAATCGTAAAACCCGTGATGATACTCTAGGGTTAGTATAGTATAGTTAACTATACTCTAGGTCTTCCGGGTGCCGGACCACTCATAAGCTTCAGTAAATCTGCTTTTTTGGCGGAGCTGACCGCTAGCTACATATTATGTACACAATAATAATGTACCCGGATAACACTCCAACACAAGGGAAGTTCCTAAGGTGAATAGCGCTAATATTTTAGGGTCGCTTTTTATTTATTTAGAAGACTACCCAATATCTTAGGCTGTTGCATAGGATTCCATATTTATGTATGGCATCATGGACACAAATTCGATGTAAACGATAATGAAAGCTTCATGACTTATTACCGTTTTGGGCTGAGAACCCTAGGTCACGTCAACGATTCGTATGCCGTTGCTGCGTTTAGTTTGAAGTGTTTTAAAGAAGCACCATAATTACGTATAAGAATTGGCCAAAGTTAGACCTTTAGTGATGGTGACTGGAAGTCAACGATAGTCTCCTACTAATGGTATCATTTGATTGCAAGTGTAATTCAAATATTTCACGACTGAGCTATTTAAAATATCAAAAATTGTTTATTTTATACACGAATTTTAGCTAGTCCCAGCTATATATTTTGAACTAAACTGTCAGTTTCGACGCAACGGCCACATCGTAGTTCACTGTTTGGGTGTTCGTTGACAGCGCAATTATTGTCCCGTCGCTCCCATAAAAGATGACAAATAACAGGGCGCATAGGGGAACACTGGTATTAGTATTGCACCGGTTAAAGGCCAATGCGGTCCCCGTCCTAAGTGTGGACTAGAGATCGATGCGCGGGCAGTGGGTAGTCGCACCATGCACAATCCTGTATGCCCTAATTGGGACTTTCACCGAAATGTGTAGGCCGAAACGCTTGGTGAGTGATGTCCTGAAGACTTGGTGGTTACCGTTGCCACCAGTCGCAGTTAAAAGTGCTGATTGCCTTTTTAGCAGTGGCCACTTACTGGGGTGCTTACAGTTGTCTTGAAAACGATTAGGCTAATTTAGTTCCCTCTATACCATACGTTTAAGACTGAACGACACGTTATCTTTGGCTAATGCGGCGTTCACGTTATAATGTCCCCACAGCTTGTAACTTGTGTCCCTTTGTAGTCGCGACCCTACCGTATCAAAAGTCAGTGTGACACCCGCACTGTAAATCGATTGCCGAGGACATTCGACACACCCGTAGCTACATTTTTTCTTGACAGTTTCGTACACACCCTTAGCTACCAACTTGACGCGGATTAACTATAATATAGACTGTCTATAGCTAATGTGGTTTATTAGTCAACTGTCCTGTGTAGTTTTTTCTAAATTTACGATATTTATATCTAGTCCATATGAACATTGCTCAAATAATTCCGAACACTGTCAATAACTGCCAGAAGACACGGTGTGCCTGACACTGTCGAGGAGTTGTAATGCGCGTAACTACCTACCTTTGAAAAAATTTATTAAATATATGGGTTTTCTAAGACACCCTGTTGTCAACAATGTGCCTGACACTGTGTGGTGTACATAGGTTCCAACGTTGGGGACATATAACTTGAACGCTGCATAATGGCGGGCTCAAGATGTAGGGACGGTATATGGCTTGACCTGTGGTTATATATCCATGCACTAGTTTACAGCCACCATTAAGGGTATCGTGGAAAATATATACTAAAATGTCAATGTTATTTAGGTTGATATCTACATCATCCTTTCTAAGGTGGAATTAGTATTTAAAATTGTTAAAAATGTTACACTTTATCTGCAAGAACAAAAGGTAATATAACGCGTCTTCATTTATGCACAAAGCGACACAATTTTAACCAGGAACACCGTAGGAGCCCCGTCTACGGGCTCAGCGATGAGGGACATGGTCTGCGAGGGATGTTGTCAAAATTGTTAATTCCATAAATAAAATTCTGCAGTTTTTATTTATTCGCTCTGTACACTCAACATTATATATATAAACCTAGTACATAAGCAGGGGTAGTTACATTATGGTTACGCCAAAAATTATTTAATTTTATTAAAATGCACCGTTTTTGGCGGCACGCGGTGATGGATTGGGTGTAATTGTGATCTAGGCGAGTGCCAACTTTACGGAACGTAGATCCCCATACAAGCGCTTTTCACCCGGTAAACGGACGAAATGTGCGTTACTAGTACAGTCTCAACTTCTATGTTGCAAACTTAATGTCTAGAATTATATGGTTTATGGTGTATCTTATTCTGAGAAAATGGGTTCTTTAAGTAACTATCCATTCGTTATTAAGCGATAGGTATCATAGCTTAAAACTTTTTGGCAGCACTTCCGTCTCTTAGCTCAAAAACACAGTCAACTGTACACACAATTCAATTTCAATTTTTAAGACTATACACGCTCTAGGAATAAAAAACACTAATCCGGCTTTATAGTGCCATCAGAAAGCAACAGCAACGTGTACGATTGCATATTACGAAAATATAACAAAAGGAGACATGAATTTTTCAAAAAATACATATAACAAAAAGAGTATATATTACTAGTTTTCGACTCAAATAAATAAATAAATAAAATATTATTAAATATTCATTACATGAATGCCACTGTCCACTTCATTATATAAATAACAAAAATCAAGAGATTTCTAGCAAATCAAGCCTGTCGAATGCGAAAATCAGAAAGTCGTTTTTCATTGATGAACTATTATTTTGCGCTTTAAGGTCTAGCAAAATATCCCCAGTTATGTGATCAGACAATTTTTACATATCTACGCTTTGATTTAGCAAGCCAGTATCGTATACACTGCAGCATGCATCAGCTTACGAATGTTCTAACTCTGAAAAGACAGAAACACTAAAAATTAGGAATTTCGAATCCGGTATATAATATACCTTAATCCAAAAGTCCTCCCCATCTCTGTTTCGTAAACTCCTTTAAGCTTACGAGATCCATTATTGCAAATTGAACAGTTTCCCGCTCATGTCTAAAGTATGTGCATAAGTTATTGTCCGATAAACAGGTTCACATAAATGGGAATTAGGTGAAATTTGACGAAACATTAGATTGTGTATTCACATATGATCTACCTTAGTTTTTAGAAAAAAAATGTCTGATAGGTGGTGCTACGATTGCATGTGATTAAAAAATAAATTAGCCTTTTAGTACTAGTATAGTACGAGTCAGATATGGAAACCAGCCAACGGCTGAGCAGTTCCGGAGTCAGGTTGTACGCTTCTCATCGTGGGTCAACGCAGTTAACCTTATTATTTCAAATATATACAATTAAACCGTGAAGCAACCATTACAAGTTATGCCAAATAAATTAATACAATAAAGCTTCCACTTTTACGAGCCAAATATGCTAATAATTTTCTATTAACATTGCATTTGTTTTAATCCTCGCGATAATGATTTAACGAGAACTTCAATACGCATACGATACAGGAAATACGCTTTGTCGTTCAGTGAAAATAATTAATAATTAAAGGAAATGATACAATATATATATTTATATATAAATAAATATATATATTTACAAAAAAACTTGACGATTCTTGCAGACACAACAGAAACTACAAAACTGTGGCGACTACATAATAAAAATACCGACGAACAAATATTTTCTAAGAATCAGTAACATAAATACGCAGGCGGCTTCACGACTCCATGAAACTGTTCCAGTTAGCTATTGGTGGTCTCACCTCCAAAATTTGAGAGATTTTAAACAGAATCTGAAACCGATCGTGTACCAATGCATTGCTGGGGTTTTACTAACCATGGATCGGGACATCCTAAGCCAGGCTGAGGTATTGAAAAAACAACCATGTTTTCCAACGACGTAACATCCGATAAGATTATATAATTATGGCGATTGTGGAATGATTGCCATCCAAATTGGTTTAAACACACACGGACAAAACTGAACTCCCAGTTAGAACTTTGGCCGTTTCCAAACGATGTCTTTCGCTAAGACGATTAGCGATAAAGTAGCTTTGCCCAGAACAAAAAATGCAGACGCGAGATACCACAACGGTCACGCGTAAGTATTTTATTCTTAGCTATGACCACCAAATTTGGTCATAATACCTAAGGCCAGTCCACGATTTCTGCAAAATCCCGAGGACCAGTACTATCAGAGTCCCACCTTGTAATGAATGGCAGCAAAACTTCGTATGATAGACGAATGATAAAAGGCCGATATCACAAAATGGAACACTTCATTTTGCTCTGCAGAAGGAACCTGTTCCTGTAATTTTTTTAATACACCATAAAATAAGCACGAAATACATGGTAATTTTGGGAATCAAACTAATCTATCCTGCGGAATACCATATGAGCTCGCATACAAAACACGCGTGATATGATAAACTGATTAATAAATACATCAATGTAAGACTCCTTTATAAAGGCCAGGGTGACTAATCCTCCCACCCCTTTGGGGTCGATAAATCGAGTAGCATGCGAGCAAAAATGACCGATGGCGAGTGCGCCACCAGTTGCTCCAGTTTACCACTATGAAGCTCGAACGAGCCCAAATCGACACCGCCCGGCTGTATACAGCGGGCATTTCTATTTTCGAATATATGATATTCATTGAGGCTGTGAACTAATGCAGCAGCAGACCTTTCTTTATTCAGTTAATATTAGGTCTGGGTTCTCCACAGCTTAAAAATCCTACAATATGATACCAACCGAGAGGCTCACAGTTTCGGTCCGGGGAAGCCCCTTGCTTTATATAAAATAGTATGGCTTTCGAATTAATCTACAGTACGTGCCAGAACTCATTGCTACCTTTCGAATGAGCGACAAATTTTATAGCCTAGTGCGCCCACCAGACGAATTTCAAACGAGAACCGAGTGTACTTGAATGAGTTGCAGTCATTCCAGGCCGGTATTACTTGTATATACATTTTCACTCCTAATTGAGAGAGAATATATTTATTAAGTATCGTTAACGAATTTACATTCCACAAAAACGTGATTACTGGTAATAAATGAGTTAAGAAGCGGAGAGTGTGGAGCAGTGCCGAAATATAGCAGATCGAACCAAGCGATTCATTCAGAGGACCATAGCCTTTTTTCGAACAAATCTCCTGCATCATAAAAATAATCATCGCCATGTGGCAAACTCCGTCTAACCGTGTTTTGGAACATTTGGATAGCTGAACGATCGAATACTACAACAACAGCACTCTGGCTTCTCCAAATACGGGCAGGGTGCAAGTATTTTGACCTCCACTAAGCTCATGCCAGCAGGTAAATTTTGAGCTCACCCAGTTTATGCCCCCAGGTACTTACATGTCACATTAAAAATAACCAAATTTTTGCATGGTGGGCTAAAAAATCCCCAAACTTTCCGCTCCGGGACTAAAGATCACTAAAATTTTCCATTTTTATGTAAACATAATTACAGTCAGTTACAAATTAGACATTTTTGATGTTTTCTGACGACTATCGCACTTTATCCATTCGAGTCTAATGCAAGAGTAAGCTAAAGATGCGCCCTTAACCATTCTCTTTTGACACCATGTACAAAACGTTATTAGCGAACAAAACTCGGATTTCAATAGCCGTATCCGATTTGGACATTTTTCTGTTCCATAACGCCATTAGTGAATGCAATTCGGCCCCTGTACTTTAACACCAATGTGTTCGCGAACATTTTCAAATTATAATGTACGGAATATGAAACGGCCTAATTTCTGTTCTTTAACGCAAAAATGAAATTTGTACTCAGTGAACAACTGAATGGTAATCGCTTTTGTCAAAAGAGGGTGGTAAGGGGCGCAGTTTACATTTAGTCATGCATAATCGGGGACCTCCAGATGAGCTGGGGAATTGCCCCCTGGTATTTTCAGTTTCACCAATTCCAAAATGAGGAATTACCCAGATCGTGCCCCCAGATGTAATTATGGCAATTTGGAGAAGCCAGGTACTCAACAAAAATGACTATCGCTGGCTCGAAAGAAATTCATTTTCAAAATAGTTTTATTAATAAAATTTTGAAAATCTCGGACCAGCCACTCGCTCGACACTCAACAGTCACTTCTAGCGAGCACTGACTAAATGAACCCAAACCATAATAATAATGATTGCATTTGAGCTTACTAAATTGTCAATTACGTAAATGAAAAATACTTATCTTACAAAATACACGTCATACGTAAACACAAAGCATTCACGGCAAGAAATGAATAAAAAATCGAGCACTCGTGTAGAGAAAGACTCTGCCACAACCATAAAAGCGACGCAATACCTTTATCAGGGTTCTTGGCCTACGCCTTTATTAAAGCTATCGTAAGACTAAGAATGGGCGGGATCCCTCCTCATCCGAAACCCTCCATTCTAAGCTGCTATTTTTTCTTGTAAACTATAAAGGGTCTTATAGACATGGCTTACCGTAGAGACTTTGTCCACACGAGTGCCAAAAAACGAAAACCGGATTGATTTCAATTAAAATTCGAAATTTCTTAGACATCGAAAACCCGATGAAACGCGATTAAACGAAATCTCGATCAAATTCGACTAGTCGAAATTTCGTTTAAACAATATTTCGATAAAATTCGATCAGTCAATTACAACGAAATTACGATCAAATGCGATTAAACGAAATTCCAATCAATTTCGATCAACCTCGACAAAACATACTTTCGCTCTAATTTGACTAAACCAGAATTTTTCGACCAATTTCGATTAAACGATGTTTCGCTCGAATTTAATCCATTTAAACTACTGCACTATACTGTCCGTGACTGCATCAATGTAATACGTATATCGATTAGTCTACTTTATCTAACTATTATAACAATATTATAGTCGCAATCTAAATGAGCACTGCAGCAACAAATATGTTTGTGTACGCACAAGCAAATAGCGATTTTCTAATAAATCAAATCGATAAAAGCAAACACAGATAAGGGTTGAAAATCATTTTATTTGATGAGATCAACAATAGCCTACTTCTATTCCGTGAACGCATTGCTCCCAGTCTCCGTTTCACTGTCACCAGATCCCAGATCAAATTACGGAGTAACTGTCCACTGGATCATCACCAGCGGCGCAGCTTCAGGGTGCTAAAGTTGTGTTCGAAGAACACTGGTCAACTTGTCATTGTGCTGATAATTCGACCGCTGTAATTGAAGGAGCTAACCTCGATATCACGATGTTATATGCCAACTACTAAGAACAAATCACGAATATTGTTAACCTTGTTTAAATAGCTATGTATATTCGTATAAATCTGCTGTTGCAATACAGTGACGAGTTGCTGCTGTTCGTTTCCAATAGCAACTCTAATCAAGGTTATAATACGGCGTCACACCGGGCTTCCATCCCTTAAACAGAACCGTATACATTCCGCCATCGATGCCCTTGATTTCTTTAAGGGTCCGATTGTCGAACTCAAACCGATCCGAAAAACGAGCAGCCACCGTCTCGGGCAACTGAATACGGTCGACGATGCCGGTCGAATACATTCGCGATGCAATGTTGACCGTATCCCCCCAAATGTCGTAGTACAGTTTTGTAGTGCCAATAACGCCGGCCGTAATCGGGCCAATGTTGAAACCAATTTTTAACTGAAACCGAAAATTCATCACAAACGACATCGTGTCGTCGTTAAACCGACGAATAACTTGCTGAAGCGCTGCTCCGAACTCCAACAGCTGCGTCAGATGCGAATGCGGATCGGCAGCGGCGTCACGACGCTCCGGGTTCAGACCGGCCGCTGCCATATACGTGGAGCCGATGGTCTTAATTTTCTCAACTTGATTAAATTCTGGCCGATCCAGCAAGCCGTCGAAATCGCTAAGTATTTCGTGGAGCAACCGGAGAAATTCTTGGCCGCCTTGATACGCTTCTTCGTAGATTTCGCCCCAATTAGCAATCGATGCAAAAATAACTGCTACTTCGTCGTGATTTTCAGAATATTTCGACGTTCTCTTGAGCTCCTCCAGAACAAAATCAGGTATAATGTTCGCGAGCAACATGTCGGCTTGATTCTTGCTCGTCTGAAATTGTGTTCATGCACAAGACAAGGAAAAAGTAAAGAAACATTGTTACAGAACCTAACACCGAAAAGTAATGTCGACAGGATACATGCTCGAGCTCCGGGGGGAGGGTGTAAGACGCCCGTAAATTCGACGCCAGCACACCGGCAGGGTAATTAAACGACCTATCAGGAGCGTCCGAGCCTCATGGAACAATCCATCCTGTATGAATGATCGAAAACTAGTCAGCACAATTAGTTAGCATAACTTGGCCATTCTCAAAAATTCTATCAACATATGTCAACCTAGGCCTGTGCACAAAATCAAACACAAACTGTACTGAAATGCGCAAGTATTCTGCTAGCTAACCACGTCAGTGAAGAACACTATCCATTTCCGTGACAATACTAGTAACTGGCAAGCGAGGGTGAAACGGAGCATGCTGGGTTTCATCAAGTGGTAAACCACCACATAACAGGCTTTATGTTTAATGTAAATACTACACTAAATCCGCTGTAACCGTGAACCCAATGAAAACCCTAAAACCTCGTCGACCCTAAACTCATCGAAAACAATTAAAAACGAACGAAAAATTCGTAAATTCGAGATAACCAAACCATCGTATCTAGCGTACCGAACAACCTAAACATAGAATATACCCTTTAAGCAATAACCAACATACTGAAGACAGCAGACTATACTCTGGCAATCGGGTTCACTGACCCTAAACCCATTGAAAACATCTGAAAAGTTATGAAATATTCGTACTGGACTCTACATAACTGGACCACTGTATTCAGCATACCAAAAACCTACATATAGAACACGTTTTATGCCATATGTATGCAAAACTAACCAAACAAATGAAAACGCACATTTTGGAAATCGAGTTAGTCGACCGTAAAGCCCTTTAAACCCTAAGAAAAGGTATAATATAGTAAAGTTGGACTCTAGAAGCAAAACGTCGTATTCAGCGTGCTTGGTAAACTAGCTGAAACTCAGTGTAAGGTAAAACACGGAACGACATGCCGAAATTTGAAGTGGTCCTACAAAAAAAAGTCGTGGGCAACAAAGTTATAGGTCTCCATGAGTTGATTTTGAGTCTTGGTTTTTCGATGCGAAGCCTGTGTTGCGAGATAAAGGCTCCGAAAGAGTGGCACCCGTATGGCCAAATCTAGAAAAGAATCAAACCTGTACTTGGTCGGAACTGTTCGCGTTCAACTAAAGGGTACATCCTCATCACTTTTGCTATCGAACAAAAATTTTATCGAAATTCATCCACCCGACGATGAGTTATCAATGACAGAAACCGGACAAAAACAAAAAATTTTGACTATTTTTTCAGCTCAGTGGAAACTCCGCTCGCTTCGTTTACTCCGTTTCAACAACGGAACTCTAACTACAGGGATTCCAAAAATTGAGTTATATTTTCCTGGCTGCCATCCATGTAGTGAGACATATACCTATGTTCCCATAATCACTCAGTACTCTGCAAGTGTGTTGGATGCTTTGCTGGGGCCGCTGTTTCCCCAACGCTAAAGTATTCTGAAAAATTCTGTATATTACAGTGTTTAAAGCGCGTTAGGGTGGGCTATATGTCACGAATTGAACTGCGACATTTACTGATCACAGAAAGCAAACGGTATCGTTATTTTCAAGTTATATTATGCCGCGGCACTAAAATTAGTGTAACTAAACCAAAACATGAGTTTAGGAATCGCCATGATAACGCTTTAATATATACATGAGTATAATTCCTTACTATAACTACATGATGGTATCAAGAAAAAATTAAAGGCAAATCCTTGAAGCTATTATTGAATCAGAGCGATCTTAGTTTTCTCAAATAGCGCATAAATACGGTAAAAGTCTTTTTTTCTCAGTCTGTTCATCGCAGAACTCTTCAGCAGATTAAAGGTTTTTCGCATATTTTTTATTCGATGGGAAATGAAACGTTGCTGACTTTTGTACGAGTGCTGCCGTGATTTCCTATTTGCATTATCACAAATAAAAACGGCATGAATTTGAGACTTTTAAATCTTGGCCATCTGGGGTAATCCAACATAATAGGTTATAGCTCAAGCCAGAAGCTTCAGATCTAAAAATGCCTTTCGATAGCTACACCTTTGCTGTTATGCATTGTTTTGTCAGAAGAACATTTGTCGAGCTATAAGCCAGACATTAAAAAATACACTCAGAATTTTAAATTTTCAATGTTTTGAAAAATAAAGTATTTGAAGGACGGGATTATACGGTTAATGGAGGCGATTCCGCAAACACTCGGGCCTTGCATGCAAAATCATACGGGGCATACGCACCAATGGAAATGAAACGCACAGCTTCGGACTAAAGCATGCATTTCGCAAGAAACAATAATAGTCAAATATTTGACACGTACGCTACAATCAGAATTAAGTGCTCAAATATAGCATGAAGTTTCAGTTAATAAAATTCGTTCGTTTCCGTTTAAATGAAAATTGATCACTTGCGATTAATTTAATCAATTTTGATTGCATTACGATAAAAATAATTTAATAAAAAATGTTAGTTCGCGTTTAATTTAACAAATTTAGATTGCATAAAAATAATTTAATAAAAATGTTAGTTTGCGATTAACGTCAACTAATTTCGTTCAAACGAAGACCGATCGATTACCGTAGCGTTCGATTTTATGTGCTCTTAGTTCTGGTTATAACTGTAGCACCTACCTGCATTTTTTCAATGTCTTTAACCGATTGTACATCGCCGTAGAACGACATTCGAAATATTGACTCGAACTGTCGATTGAGAAACGTAACCAGGACTAGAGCGAGCGCGACATCGATTAGCGCTTCCCATTGAAACAAACACTGGCCTTGGAAGAAATCGAATGATAAAGC
>JASANE010021062.1:0-16157 GCA_030248225.1 Trileptium ribeirensis
GTCTTATGTTAAGTTCTTCAACGGTTGGTGTGCTGTGCCAGGATCAGTTAGCGCTTGGAGAGGGAGACCCGACGCTGTTACGGGTCCCTCCACCGTGACATACTGACCTCAATGCTCACTGTCATGCGTTCTAGTGGATAATGGACAAAACCTACTTCGTTTAGAGTGAACATTTGAGTGAACTGGCACAGCCTTCTCACGAATTCAAAATGTTGTGCGGTGTACCCAAATCAAATGATTCCTGGTATTCAGTCAGAACAACGGATGCGATTTAGTGGCTGAGTTAAACAGAATCGAAGTATTACTAATTACTCTGATTTGATTTATATTGCGGTGTAATGTTTTTGTCGGACACTCTGGCTCCTAAACTGTGTATAAGCGTTAATTCTAGATACTGGTTTGTGATACATGCCGTAGGCGCAAATGAAGTTTAGCGAAAATTCCGACCTCCCGCCCCCGTGATACTGGCTACCATACCCTGAGACCTCAGACTTTGAGCATGTACGGTTAAGACTTTTCGTAACAACATTGGTTTATTGTTACAAAGCTGCGAATGTTTTTAACAACATTCGCGCGTAACAAATAGAACGTAACAACATTAGCATTGTCATTACATACAAGCGGTTATTCGTAACAACCTACGAATGTATTTACGCATAAGCGCTTGTATGTAACAACATTAGCAATGTCGTTACATACAAGCGCTTATGCGTAACAACGTACGAATGTTGTTACGCAGAACCCGCTTTGCGTAACAACTCACGAAGGTTGTTACATACTGTCGAATGTAATGTTTTCATACACACGTGTATATGCTGACCATGTCGAGTCAGTTCACACATTTCTCTTTGAACGACGCATTATGGTTCATACGAGATGCTTCATCATGACCCGTGATTATCATGGACAAAGGTGCGAAATGAATGAATGTGCGCGTACTCCAATTGCAATCGTATTATATAGCCCTTGTTCGAGTTTGCTATACGGAAAACATTTATTTCAGAAATGTACACCATTATTTGCACGACTCAGTTCGTCGTTTTGACAAATGAGCAACCATGGTGTGCGCATCTAAAGTGGACTCAACTATTAGTGAACTAAATGAAAATCACGATTTCAAGATTAAGGAGTTCCAAAAAGTAAGTTAACGGCAAGCCAACAACGTGACAGAAGATTGCGTCAGGTTATAATTTTTATCGAGAGTTGTTTTGATATCTAAAGTGTTTTGGTTCTTGCAAAAATATATAAGGGACTCTATAAATTTTAAAAGAGTTCAAAATTTCTGACACAGCTGTGGTATTACAGCAGTTTATAACTGGTTTATTATTTGGAATTTGAAAGGTCAGGAGGCCCTGGAAGAAGGAATTTTGGACGTTGAAATATTCACTGAGAGGAGACTGACCATATTATCTCCGTAGCGCCAGCTTGAAACAAGGCTGTATTTTGAATTTATATATATACCTATATGTTCTGTAATAGACTTAGTAATGTGAGACGGATAAATCATGAGGAAACAAACGTTCTTAATTAACAGAGTGGCACAGGGTTGATATTGCGTAGACAAGCACAAGACTGGCTTTTATGAAATTAGAAAGTCGCGTTTTGTTTGCTCTTCGAGGTACGTTTTTACGCTGTAAGCTGTAGCTGCCCATACTACTTAAGGTATACCGCGATGGAATAACAGCTGTAACTTCTTTCACAAATTGTTAGAGTGCGTGTAGCAATGTGTGTTGTGTATATATGTGACAGAAGGGGCATAAACATCTTCAAAGTTTGTTACATATTTTGTACTGAGAGTGCTGTCATATCATACACGTGGTAACTCACTCTAACTTTAGATATAATCATGAGCATACATATTAAAGTCGTGCAATAGAACACGTGATTGTACAAATTTTATATAAATAAGGCAAGAAGATTGGCAACTATCGTGTATATATGTATAATCATGGTCATAAGTGCTGCAATGTTCAGTGGATGCACACATTTATTTATGAACGCTGCATAACCGGAAGTGAGCGGGAAAGAAATTTAAAAACGAACCCAGGGCTTGGAGCTGTATACTAATTCGATCTTTGACTAGAGTGACAACGGACCAGAATTTTACGGCCCGACTCGCCCGTTGGAAATCAGATTAACCCGGTCTGCATCTGCAACATTTCCGCCGACCCTGTCCGTTTGTACTCACGTATCGATCCGCCCGACCTGAGGGCAGCGCTGAACCGGGCCAAAATTCTCACCTCTATTACACATTACGTTTATCCAAGGGAATAGCAAATTACCATACGGCTAAAGTAGGTTTGATCCCTCTGACGGCTAAAGTAGGCTTTCAACATGAAAAATGGAGATTTAAAGCATATTTAAAGAAATTTGTGCTTTATAAGTTTTAAATTTTCGTGTTTTTAGTATCTGAGAAACAAATAAAGGACCCTATATCGCTTAGATATATGATGTAAATGTCCATAGCATTGAAATTATTGCATTTGTACAACATTACGTGTGTTTCTCTCATTTATTACTGACGGCCTCGCAGCTACTACTGTTTCCGCTACAACTGCAGTTGAAAGCTTTATTCCTCATTACACCATCGAGCAGCAACCTTTGCTGTGGATAAACTCAGTTTGCATACTTAAACAGTGTCGTTATAAACGGTGTAAAATCAACAGTTATAGTTGCGACAAGTGTAGTTCAAAAATTTCAGCTATTGCACGAAGCTTATAGCGGCTGGTAACATTGGTATTACAATGTAGCGACAACTGTAGTGTAATAGGCACTGCGGTTCTTGCGTAACCCGTGTGCAGTGAGTGCACGCATCTTAATGTGAACCACGCATAAAACAAAAAGGAAACCAACAAAGTGGTAAGTTTTGAGCTTGGGTCAAACGTGTCGAAGAGACAGAGTTACGATTTATCAAGTGAGTACAATCCAGTTGAACCCAAGAGATTGCGAAGATTGAAGCACAAATTAGAAAATGGGGGCTTCCTTTGAACACGGAGTAGCAGTACGGTTGACTGACAACAAGACGTAGCTGGGAAGAGTTGATCGATGAAAAGGTGTAAAAATCAGACCACCGCCATTGAGATTAAGTCAAACTTTTTAGGCACAAATATAGAAAAACTAGACTTTTTCAGTGAATCATGGAGAATGACGAGTCGACCTTGTTACCTGTACATAGGACTAGGGGTTGACCCTCCTCGGGGAGCTCTAATGAATCATGTCAAAAAACCAGACACATGCACCACCAAAAAGGACCCGGTCGAACACCCTGACAAAGCAAGCCTGCAGCCTGCTAAGGTAATCGATTCGCTGAGACTTGGTGCGTCACTGCCTCTCCCTTGAGAGTAGAGGAAGCCAGGGTCGTATGGGCAGCGTTCAGTAGGAATTTAACGGTGCAGCTGGGTAACACGTCTTGTCTAGAGGGAAGGTTTTTTGTTTTCAGCGATGCAATTCGAAAATTTCAACCCCTAGTACATTCCTGCGTCCATTAAGTGTTGTAACAGAGAAGAAAACTTTTGTTTCATACCGACATATATATATATTTCATATGACATATAAACATGTTTTATATAGCAGGAGTTGATTATTTCCTCATCATCAAACCCAAAGGTTCCAACGTAACACCTATTTATGCTATAGTACTATAAGTGCTAGCACAAACCGTTTGGTTTTACAGCGTCCATAATGATACTATTAAGCGTTGTCACACTTTTCCGCTGCACAATATTCGACCATTCGCTTTGAAGTCGTTTACATCTTTCATCTTTATGCCCATCGCAGTTGTCAGTTGCTTCATGACAAGCTTTATTATTCGCTGTGCATGGATACCAATATTGCGTATCGCCCATAAACGCATAAAAGAGATCGCCGGGTTCGTATTCGCTTCGAAGTAACTCGTCTGTTAACAAACATGATAATTTTAGTGGAAAATAATCAAGTGCAAAGCGACACTCCAGTTGGCGAGTAGAATGTATTGGTATTATGGGTTCCAGAGCCAGAGCAGCAGCTGAGGATTGCAGATTCGTGTTATTTTCCCTACGCTGGGGTGTCGGGTTACATGGGTATATAGGGGTATATGTTAAGCTAATATATATATATAAATATATGTTTAAGACATAACATACAGAGGATATATAACACGTAAAGAGTCAGATACATATGTAATGAACACCAATAATAGAAACAATAAGTACATATGCATACCACATCATAATACAAGTCGTACAAATATATATGTGCATGCCCATTGTTTAAGCTTCGAGCATTATCAAGACACTATTCAGAAAGATTTAGTATTGTTGATTCTTCTTGAAAATATAGTTTTGTTAATATCATTTTAGCTTGGATTTACGTCAGTGTAACATTACCTGTTAACCACAATATTTGTTATAAGTAAAAACGAAAAGAGATTTTTGAATGTTGAGTATCGGATAGTCTGGTATTTGGCTGAATGCTGATTCTTCAATACTTGAAATTATTCACTTCACAACCAGCTGCGTATAATCCCATACTAGCTTTTGAAAAATTAAAGAAAATAATAATCAGGACTTGCTTCACCATTCCGGGTTGTCCACAAACTACTTTCTGACAAAGGTTCTTCACTGCTGATTGAGCATTGTTCACAGTAACTTGTCGAAATAGTTCGTGAAAACGTTGCTTAATAAAATGTAGCTGCATGTCTTTATCGTTTCCATAACCACATATATCCTGTTGTGTTTTCCAGTGTTCGTATTCGGCTTTATGAAATTAGATTTGCGCTACGAAAAGGTAATTATCAATATAGTCGCGGACACTTCATGTTGTGGAAACGCAATATATCTGTGCAACATGAATACGCGTACAGCTTCCAGGTAGTGTAAAGTGGTGTGGCGAATACTTCAAATGCTTGATGTGGACTACCATTTAGACTTGGCTACATAATTCATCGCGTTCATGACCATGGATCTTTTCACATAAAACTTGCATTACATCTGTTGCGTTGAGACCGTGATGGTCGATTAATTCATCGATTACTACTGCGTGATTAGCCATAAGCAATAATCTGAAATAATAATTATATAAACAATAATTAGCGCACAATCCAGGCCGCTAACATGAGTTAATAATTGCAAAAACAGTTAACTTGAAAATGTAAAACGCTGTAACTACTATATATAATCTGTTAAAGCGTTCTATATCATGAGCCATTCAACCACACCGGCTGCAGATTTGTTTTTCTTTTTTCTATTTTAAAATAAATTCACCATAAAGCACAGTGTTAATACAGATAAACAACTACTAAACTAATTCTTAATCTGGTCAACCTCAAGTAACTGGCCTCGTACATTTTCACCCGGTAAATTTTGAGAAGTTTCGTAAATAAAATTGTGAGCTTGCACTCCTGAACAAAGGTGTTGCGGTTCTTGAGGTGTTGCAAAAATCAAACATTTGAGTCCAATCTACAAAACCCGTTGCTTAAACTAATTCTTTCTAGTTAATTTTGCGAACGGTGTTTCTTGCATAATGTCATATTGCACTTTGGTCTACTTTTATTTATCAAGTCAGTTTATATTGTTTGCCAACTACTTCGCTTTCGAAGGTGACCTACACTGTAGGACGCGGTGGTATATTCAATAATCGTAGAAGTAGTACGCTTTCTTTACTTTATAATATTGTTCGACGAACTGATACGGGATAACCTTCACCATGAATTTACCAACGCTGAAGTTTGATCGCGGCAACTATCCGTCAAAAATAAATATAGTTCCTGTACATCTTACGAATTGATATACTGTTCGTATTGCAATGGCGCATCGGTACCACTGCACGCCACATCACGTTTTCCATTTTGGCTTTGGTCGCGAAATAGAGTCATATCATCTATTTATATCATAAATAGATATAAATATCATCTCGTTATTGCGCTTGAAATAATACCGGCCTTTTTAATAATTGCTGCAGATCGTGTAGCGTTCGGACGTCGGTGAACGTTGAAGAATGGCGCTGCTGTGAAATAACGAACAAGATCGATAAAGTGTTAACCATTATATCCGTCGCCGTATACCACACGCTCCTGTTGATTGCGTCGAGCATGATCTTTCAAATTATGAACAACCAATTTTCCTCTATTCCGTAGTTGCCACGGTAAAACGTCACCAATATTTTGCAATTTTGTACTACTTTTTAATACCTGTACCTTTAAAATTGACGAAATTCCCGCTGGGGATAACCGAAAAGACCCGAATTGGTGGTGCATATATGACAAAATGTGTAGACCTCAGTCCGGTTATTGAAAACTCTTCGGCACTTAATAATAATATGTATTGCGTTGTTTTAAAACTAATATCCTGTGTTGAAGGACGAATGGTACAATGAAAGCTTGAACCTCAGCCTTTTACGGTCTATTTGCAATAGACCGAGATACTGTTGCGGTGTCGTGCAAACACTTTATCTCCAATACTTTTTGTTCTACAACATCCGGTGCTGTTCTAAACCTCTCATGTGTGCGACTCAAACATGGAGCAGCTGCAGGAACACACAAACTTGCCTTGTGTAAAGTTACCTTTCTATTAAAATTTAGTTTCTGATATTGAATATAAGACGATTTTGCGTTATCTTGTTCCGTTAATCCAACTAAACATGCTGTTGGTATAAAGCTATTTTGCGGTTTACTAATGTAGTGAGCCAGGCGCCTTAGTAACCTCTTCAAACAAGTACTAACGAAATTAGTAGTAACACGATTTTGTCGAGGTTTCCACCGCTTAGCTGAATCCATTTGAATACTTGTATTTTGGAATAGCGCCACAAAGATATCACCGTTCACAAATGCTATTTAACAATTGTTATCGAAAAGCCACGTATAAGAGCGTGGAAATATAAAAGCCACCTATATAGTTACCGATTCTATTTAACCCATTGCCCATGTCACCTTTATGGGCCCGCCGAATTTATATAGTGGTGTATTTTCTAAAATTTAGATTAAACAGATAACCGTTGTTAGTTGTAAATTAAAATTTCTCGGCAATTTAATTTCAAATGATATAGCATTTTAAAAACCGACGCTAAACCAATACGTAATATAAGCAACAGCTGGCGGTAAACATAAAAAGGAAATTTAAAAATGATTGTTTTTTAAATAAAATTTATACGGTTGTGCTATATTATTTAATAGAGTACAATTCAATGGAAGTTTACTCCAGTTTATTTGGATAAGAGACAATATTATTAAAAAGCCCGGCATATATTTGAAATAATTGTGACATGAAAATCGAAGTGAGTATTCATTTGTAGTTGTTGATTTTAGTTTTTGCGACCATATGGTGGAATATATGGCTGTTGAGATTTATACACAAATGATCCGTTTATTTTATATATGATCATAATTCTTATGTGCTTGGGCTGAAATTATTAAAAGGCTGCTCACAAATTAAAATTTAGGCATTACAATTACTTGTTGCCATTGTGTCATATAGCCTATTTGTAGTAGAATCTGATTGTTTTTGCAACAGACATTGTAATTTGAATATAGCTAATATTTTAACTTGTTCTTTAATAAATATTTAAGTCAAAGGCAATCATATAATCAAAAATATAGAAATCAGTTTTCAGTTACACCTAAAATTCATTATGCAGCTTTTAGTGTACAGCATATTTCATATTAAATTTGTTTGGATCTAACTAAATTTAAACAGTATAAACAGGAACTGTTCCTAATATTGGAAATTTATTGTTTGGGGTATTATACAATATTACCATTTACAAAGTACTTATCACGATAATTCTTATGGATCGTGATGGCACAATATAAATGCGGACAATGCGACGTGGAATTTTCAACGAAGTTGAACTTACTTCGGCACCAGCTGACGTGTCACCGTACAATTGATACAACATTTCCTCATCGTTTCGCGGTTTGCGATAACCAATTCATGCGCCGTGATATTCTCGACCGCCATATTAACAGCGTACACAGGGTACAGTCGATATCGAAGTCACAAACGTCAACCTTGTGCCCGATGTGAGACACACAATTCAAAAAACCATCGCATTTGGGTCATCACATCGAATCGATTCAAGAAAAGTCAACACATCAACAACAACCATCGACTACATGCCTCGTATACGAAAAACAATTCAGCAATCCTCATATCGAGCAAGTCTATCAAAAACCAGTTCAACAGCAGCCGGCCAACGGGGCAGCAACGGATTCTACTCCATAATCAAAGAAATTTCGACGTGTTCAGAAACGGATTGTGGAGAAATTACCGATAAGGATGAAATTAAATACGATGATGGCGGTGAATATTACCGCGGTATCGGAAACAAATATGCACCCATTACTATATTGGCGGCAACATACATGATTGGTTCGACTTCACATTGGACTGCGCCTCGGAGCAAGTGGTGCAGCAATTATTAACCTACGTCTATGAGGCATAGCGATAGAAGGGCAAATGAATACTCTCATTAGGTTTCATACTACACAACCCAACGACCAATGAAGAGTTGTACTACTACAGCACCAGCAACATACGTTACTCGATATGCCCATACTGGTGGCTAATCATCATGATTTCAGCAAACTCCTAAAGAAAATCGGCAGAATAGATATATTAGAATGGGCTCAGCGGCAGCGTTAAACCACCAAATTTAGAGCGCTTTGAATTACTAATATCACAATGTACATTAATAAAATTCTACCGTATGCACTAAATGGATACCCCGCAATGGTCCCAACGTATATTAAATGAAGCACGGCGATAATTTCATTGGGTAACGATCGACATTGGAAGGCGTATAATTACAAGAAATGTTTATTTCGATGCCTCGCCCTCAAACGTGGAATAGATTGGCGGAAAGCAGTTTCTTTCGAGCAATGCGTAAGCCAACGGTGCAGCGAAAGATGTACGGTACAGCGGATTGATTATTTTCAAGGCGTTAGAACAGATGAATTACAAGAACTCAAAGATCAATTTAAAATCAACAACGGTGTGTACGAGTTACTTCCACAACAACATGACCATACGATACACTAATATCGAGAGGATTATGATGGAAGTTGAACGAGACTTACCTGATATTCGACCAATGTATTACGGAATTGACGAAGAAAACGAAATATGCAATTCCGGTGACACCGAGGAAGTGGGAATAATTGAGCGGCAGGCGAGTGGTTTTTCAGATGATGAAGCAGACGATTGCGATACCGATATAATTGTTGATTTTACTAGTAATAATAATATTAACAGCAGCAACGCCGGCCCGATTGGTTCGCTTATTCACAAATCTCGTGGAATATCTCAATGTCAGTTTATTTGAACATCGTTTCTCGTAAATTAGTGACATTGAACAATATTGTTATTTGTGGAGATGTGGTGAATGCGGTCATTTATTTAATCGTAGCCATCATTGTACTCGTCATTGCTCCGGTAAAGTAAGGGAGATATTTAACAATGGTGACAGTATGATAAACTACAAAAAGACGGCTTCGATATTACCGATAACTTCTTCCGCTTCCGAGCTACATTCGATTTCGAAACGCGATTCCAACCAAACTAAGAAGTTCAAGACCGGAAACTGGGGTATACTAAAACATTGGTTTTACAACGTGGCTGGTTTACCACTGCAAACGTTCATTTCCAACACCGTTTCAATGGAAATAAAACGAAATTCCACCATGTATCGAGTATGTATCCTCTAGATGGTTATATAGCGGCTGGGTAACACGCAATCCCAGGGCCGTCATAGTTGAATTTGTCCGATGTTATTGGCAGTGTGGTCATAACTGTCAACGATAATGTACCGCTAAAACTATTTAATTAACGACAGGCGAAACCCCAACGACAACAGGACTTTCTTCGAACTTTTGATTGTGAAGTGATTATAGGTCGTGAATGTGTATTCGACACGTACATCGTACATAACCTACAAACTCCCGAATGGGAGGCTTGGGTCAACAGCCATGGTGCTTGGGAATTTAAAAGCATCAATTGAGTCCCAGTGGTGAATTTTGTAGATGACATACTATCGCCGCTATAAAATATTTGGTATTACCGAGGTAGGTATACAGGTACTTTTTGGGATCCCGGGCTGCGGAAACAGTAGACGGAAATACCACCAATATTAAAAAACGTTAACATCACTTTAGTCCACATCGGAGTAGAAATGAGAGCATATGCGGAGGCATATGGTATAATGAAAACACCCCGCCGAAACTTCATTGGATCATATCTTGGAGAAAATATATATAATGTTGCAAACCCAGCTCCTGAAATTTTATATAGAGACCGGATTAGTGGTAACTAGTACACAGGTACACAGAGTTTAAGAAGATGGAGGTATTCGAACATCTGGGTGCAGAGGTTACAGATCAGCGTTGTAAAGCAGATAGAGATGACAGCGAGAAAATAAAGAGCAAGATGCACAAATCGTTTGGCAGAAATTATTAAGTTCGATTGCTACCTGACAAATTTTAACATGTTGATGTTTCTATTTCGAAACTGCAAGTACACCACAATATCATTTGTGATTTATTGGTCAAAAAAGCCGATGAAACAGCAGATGACATTTTCCAACTCCAATGAAGAAAGTGGTCCCCGATTTAAGCAACATTACCCCTTTGTTCGTTTGTCAATATGCCAAACTGTAGATACTTCAATTCTAATAGTTGCTCCACAAACATTTTGGAAAAGACAATTTTCAATCAATTAATATGGACACGACGGCCTTTATTTTGCGGTTGTGAATGAGAATTTAATTGACAACATCGAATACCCATCCATGCGGTGCGAATTCGAGTCAAAATCACCAAATTTCGTAGCAACGGGCAATTATTCACATCGTACTCCAGGATTATTCACGCTGGAATGGCGTGGCGAAGGAATTGTTGTCTTAAATTCGAAAACATATCGTGGGTGGGAGGTAGATGGCACTCACAAACAATCAACGAAAAGGATGTCAAAAATTACAAACAGTATAGACAAACAAATATTCAGGACAGTTTTGCAGGAAAAAGAGAAGGCTGGTGGTACTAACTGTGGTTGGCGAATGTGTGGTACCGAACTAATGCAATATCACCACTAAAGAGATACACTTTTATCTTAATAGGAAGGTTGTTGAAGATGGGCTTGCAACAAAATCTCTCCTCATATAATTTCGCCGGCTGTGAGAATTGATTACGACTTTCTTGATATATATGTGTTAATTTTTTCCTATGGTTAGTTCAAGCATATGAAACGCAACTTTGCTAAAGTTAATAGTTTGAATTTTGAAATTACTGATAGATCATACAAAAACATATACAGATGTTCTACATTCAGCAGTAGTTTCGATAAGAAGCGCAATATGGATTGAACCAAACATACATTGAGTTTTTTGTTATAGCAGTTTGATATTTCGAAGTGTTAATAGGTGCATAAATGATAACATTATCTAAACGTTGTAAAATTGATATTCCTAAACAAGAGTATATATGGATTAGAGAACACCATAAAGAATAGCTGTAGGATACAAGGTAGTATACCGGAAAGACAATTGCATACCTTGTATACTACAGTTTTCCGCAATCTGTGTTACTACTGCAATTGTTGAGAAAAGGGACAAATATTTTTATTGTCGACCAAATGAGCATAAAATATTTTGGAAACACACTTCAAGATGGTACAAATATATTAGTACACAAGCTTTACAGAGAGATATTTTTACTATAAATACCGTTATATACTTTATAATGCCTGTATTTAATTGCAATATAATAATAGAATAAACCAAAAACGGGGACGCACCCAAACAGTAACAGATAGCTTTGCATTCAGTGTGTGGATTGGTCGCTGGTACCTTTGACAGGTTGAACTAAATAATCGTCGCGAACAGTTGGATTGAAATTGAAGTAAACCAACTTAAAGTATTAAATATAATAACTTATATAAGTATTACTTATTAAATATAATATTAAATAAGTATTAAACTTAATAAGTACTAAACAATACTAATATAATATTACAATAATACAATTCACAACCCAAGTAATAGGAAAAAATTAAAAACAATTGTTATTGACAGATATAGCGATATTTTAATTATACATAATATACATTATAATAAAATTACCTACATCTAAACAATATATTGATTCACACGTCCTGTATATATTGTACATGTTATTTATATATCTATATATGTATATGAATTTAAATCTGTAATATATATATGTATTTATACTATATATGTATTATATGCGTTATATATAAATATATATCAATTCCATAAATATGCTACATGTATATAAGTCAAACATAATATGCATTATATACATATGTATATTTATATTAGCTCCCTATATAATGCATATCTATATATTATATATAAGCTATATACGGTATATAACACATATAAATATGCCCACATATAATACATATTGCATATACCCTTATATACTCATTTAGCCCGACACCCCAGCGCACGGAAAACAATTCCACTGAATCTGCAATCCGCAGCTCCTGCTCCAGCTTTGGAACTGAAATTACCCGTATATGCTACTTTGGCAAAATCCGAATTATTGTGGTCATTTTTCAATATTGGTACGTTTTTTATACTCATAATGTAGCCGCCAAACACCGCGAATCTAGCAAAAAGTGCGTTAACAAAGACGTGAGCACATGAATGCGTGTCCTTGGAAGGAAAAAACATTCGGTTGAATAACAATATATATGTACGAAAATCCAATGAGCTAAAGATAAAGCTTAAGATATAAGCTTAAAGTTAAATAATTCCTTTTCTACTTTTCCAGTTGGATAATATAAGATGGTTCGATGCTGAAAATAAAGAATGTAGTGTTTGATATTTCAAATATATTATATACTCGCTTGTTACTGGTGGGTTTACCCTATGTAACTGCAACCATTAATTGTTCCTCTGTTGCTGTGTAAACTTTCAGTAAACTGAACAACTGCTGCTGCAATCTTTATGATTTTTTCAATAGTTAAACTATCCAGAACGACGCATCAGCTAGGTCATAAGTGGTGATCCAAATCATCCTTCTAAAAGTACAGAGGTTTTGTAACGTTTTGCAGGCTCTAACCGGGCAATTCGTGTAGCTAGCTTTCCGTGCGTGACTGAGTATTGTAGCGCGCTGTCCCGTACTACCAGTTTAAAGTTGAGGGTTCAACTCTCACCGGCACCAGGATTTTTATATTTGGTGTCGTTTTTTTGTGTTCCTAGCATATATATGGTGCTGCTAACATATAAAATCACTATGGCACTTACATGGCACGAAGAAAAGGTGGTTGATGTTTTTGCTATGTTGTTTATTTTAAATTATATGAATTCATAAACAATGAATTTATATGCCAAAATGTAGGTACATGTATATTAACGGCAGCGTTATAAAAGCACAGATAACAAATAACACGCTTGAGGTTGAACATATGTCCACAAAAATATATAAACTCAACGGTCCATGGAAAGCATCTATTACGTTCTTAAATTCGACATAATCGCAGAGATCTTCTGAGCGAGAAGTTAGAAATTTATATTTTAATAGGCCTTCCAGCTCAAACTAAACTATAGATGGACTCACTGGAAATCGCGCGCAGTGCCTTCTGCATGCGCGGCAGACGTCCTGTCCTAAGCACACCATGGCCAGCCAGCTTGCAGCAGTTGAAAAGTAGCGATGTCATTCTTGCCAAACAATTAAAGTTAATCTTGTTCAGTAGTAGCAATCATTATCTTGTGTAATCACCACATAACAGCTGTGGTTAGTTGAGTAGCAGACACTTTGAAATCGCTACTGTTCGCCTAGGAATATGCACATGGAAATAACAAAGCTATACCACGGAGATATAAGTTGTATTAGCTGTTTGTCACATCCCGTTCTAGATCTAGCAGGGATCGAACACCGAAGTATTAACAAACGGAGCACAGGTACTAGCCACTACAACATGGACCCGCTTAAAACGATTGATACTCAGAAATGTTGCTCGAACTACCGAATTCGCGCTTTAGCAGTAGATGTCATTTATTGTGTGATCATTACATCACTGAATGAATTCTGACGTTACGTGTTTATCCTGTGATAGCTAGCGGAATGCTGAAATTGTGAGACATTTTGATTGTATGGAAGCAATGGTTTCAGGGTACGAGGTGGAACTTGCAAAGCAACTGAACTTGTTCGATTGAACGTTTATCTTGTATACAAGCTAATGTGACTTCACGGTACAAAAGTGGCCAAAAGCAGGTCGACTTAATCAGAGAACTATAAAGTTTTTTCCAAATTATCGCAGACATTACCCTTATTTTACACAATTTTTAAACTAAATTTGACGAACCGAATAAATTACCATATCAAACTTGAGAGGCGATCAGATTTACTGTGGCCAACGACTACGTTGGTGGTCATATTGCGTCGGATTGCGAAGACGCCATAGCAGCTGTTAAAAACCAACACCTATCGGGCACGGAAACGTCTTTTACAACTTTTCCGTGGTAGAAACATAGATGTACTACTTATTTTCGACATTTATGTAGGTTGTCTGCATAAGGCTACGTTATGTATATATACATCTCCAGTATTAAGCATTCCAAACGTTCAATATCCCTTCTGGAGACTCTGTCCAGCAAGAGAAAATATGAGTATATATGCAAAACAAAATAGTTTCGCATGATGCAATTCGACCATTGGTTCAAAGCATGTTACCGGAAGCAATGTAAAATAAAAAAGTGACGACGATTTAACCATTAAACCAGTAATAAATCAACGCTGAATTCCTATAATATATATCAGAGGTGGTCATAGTGGTGGCAGAGGGTTACTACCCTGGAGATCGGACACCCCTAATCAATATTTACCCACCCCAGCACTGACAATTTTATCAATCATGAGCTAATTTACAATAATAATTTAAGGTGCGATTGGTGATCCCTGGTCAAAAATTACGACCAGATATTAGTTAGCCGTGGGAAGATTTTTGGTTACGCCCTGCTCTAATTGCCCACAGCTTCGCATCGCGCTCTCGCTACCGAGACCAACTACCCCTCAAACGACGGACCTTGCAATTTGTATGTTATATAAAGGATTTTATCAATTGTTTTTATTCAGGAATACAAATGCGAATCCTACGCGTAGCCCACATTTTGTAACATATCAAAACCGGCGATCAACCATATTTCTTACTTACCGAGCGGTGTGCTGTCGTTCAGTTGAATAACATGGTTGAAACTTCGTGTCGTTCCTAAAGAAAAAATACTTACTGGTACAATTACCTGAAAACGCGGTATTAGAGGGTTATCCATAAGTTCTTGATTACTTATTCTTTGCTACATATATAGTATATTGCATACTGGAGAAAACCGACGCAACTGTTTTTGTTGTCGGTGTTAGACATAGATAGAACAGTTGAAATGCGTCGGTGTTCATTTTATGAAATAAAATGTTAATAGCTTTGACAATACTAATTTCATACCACATCGTCGCTGCAATAAGTTACGCTATGCAATTCGTGCACGCAAATCTCTGTGAACTACGCAAAACATTTGCGATGTGATACAACACCCAGGGATAGTATGGAAATGGAATTTTCGTGGATACAGAAATGATTTAAATCTTCGAACAGTTTTTGCAGTGACGTATAGATTTTAACATTCTGTTCAGGTTTGTAGAATTCATTAATGTCTTTCGTTGACATTTTGAATTGAATGTCATCAAACATGACGTCAGCCGCTTAAACCGATATTAAAATAAACCGTAGTTCAATTTCAAATAGAATTTTTCAAAAAGGACGATGGGTACAGGTTGGATCTTATCACGATTTCAGTGGACCTAATTAAAAATTTTTGGGTCTTACTCAGGTCAGCAAAAACAGTGCACGTATATATACTTTGCGGATTATATATAAATTACACATATATAAATTAATTATACCATAATAACACAACATTTAACACACCGAAGCTTAACACTTATACATGGTATAGGCCCATGTCACCTTTAGATCCGGACGTTATAACGTTAGAAAAAAGAACAGCTTAGAGCTGGGGGTTTTGGGGGCAGCAGCCCCCGACTTAGTCTTAGTACATGGCTCGTATAGGGACCTTAGCTTAGGCAAAGACTAAGGCTTAGGCTTAGTATATCGAGAACTGCATGGCATGCATTTCACTTCTGCCCAGCAATACGTATGGTCTAGTAG
>JASANE010021063.1:0-15169 GCA_030248225.1 Trileptium ribeirensis
AATAATTTGCTGAATCCAGGTTTTTTCACATTTCCGTACTGTTCGGCTGGCTTTTTGGTTAAGCTACCTGGAAGCGGTGGGAGACAATCTTAGACAGTATTCGCAGTCATCACGGCGAGGTCAGTTGTAACAACTTTCTAGGGTATATATTAAGCTCTTCGAATAATCATTTTTGGTCAAAAACAAAGAGGAGATTTGAGATAACAAATGGCGGCGTTATGGATAGGTGTGGTTCGACGAATGAGAAATCGCCAAAAGGTCTGCATATCGATTTAAGACTTGATATCAAATTAATGAAGGTCTGACAATTGAAAATGACTAACCGAGCACCGCTAGGCGGCACCTCCGAAGTGTTCCAAATTTCATAAACAACTTATACGGAGGTCTTGATACGCTATCGTGAGATTTATTAACTACTTTAACGATTTACTTCGAAAAAATGCTGAATTTTGAAAAGTTTTTAATTTCGAATAATCCTTAATGAATCGTGAGAAACCCCTATTTTCTGCTCCTGCAAAACATGATAAAACCCGGAATCTGAACTAAATCAAACGATTTATGAACACAGACAAAACTTTCAGCAGGGATGTGAGATATATAAATACTTTTTCAAAATGTAAAAACCTTTCACTTGATTGGTTTTACCTGACTTTTCTAGTCGATTTGAGACATTTTTTCCGATCTTTGGTCTTTTTTACCCGAAATTTTCTTTATCATTTCCAATTTTCCCGGTTTTTATCGGATTTTCATGATGTTCCCTGTAGCGGGCACTCTGGAAATAGTTTAATATTGCGGAAATAAATAATAATGTAAACATTTGAATAGTACCTAATCTTCAGAAAATCAGCCCAGCTTGGACCTGTGATTCCAATTTGAGAAGCTGCAACACGATTTTCATCGTGTCGAGAGACCAATATTACAGATAACCATGTGTAATTTATTGTTCAAACATGCACCACATTTAATTGTAGTTACACACATATAAAATTGTTTCCAGAATATTTCGAATGCCATACTCGGCAATATTTGAAAATAATTCCGTTGCTTGAGACATAAAACTTAGCTCATACAGCGTTCCACGTGGCGGTATCACTTCAACTCGAAACGTTAAGAAGCGCGCAAGATATGAATCGTCGAAACTCCAATAAACTTCGTGTGTTACAAATGTAGCTGATGGTTACTAATTAGGGCTGCTACTGAAAAATATAATGATTTTGCTACTTGCAATCACTAGTTATAATCGTCGGTGTAATGTAAGAAAGTAAAAAATATCACGCTGATATATAACCAAAGTTAGCATAGAATGAATATTTCCGCATATTCTTACTATTACACGTGATATAGTACACCCAAGTACTGCACGCGAGCAAAATCGTAGACTTGCGATTAAACAATTTGCAATCCAGATTTTAAGTCACATATTTGTAGCCATAAGAAAATTAAAAGCAAAACTTAATGAATGACCAACTCATGTTTGTTCGACATGTTAAAACACAGTGTAACGTCCATATTACTATGACATATTATGAACATGATGCTACGCCGTAAAAGATGTGGTTCGTACCACTAACTGCTGCAATATCAAGCTTAAAGGTTTCGCAAAATTTAACTAACAGAACAAATATTCAAACTATATGGACACAGTGGCTGTTGGGATATTAAAAGACCTAATGATAGATACCTGAGTTAACGCGTATATGGACAATAATTTCTTGTTTTTATGTTATAACACCAAGAATAGTGTTGTACTATGTTTTAGTTCGTTAGCTAATCGTGACTGGAAAACTTTTATTGCGAATTTCACCATGCAGTTATCCGAAAGGCATGAAACCAGAAGTTCTGTTTCTGTAAAAACTCTTAACCAGCAATTGGAACCTCAACTTTGCGGAATTGCAGTTGCTTTCTGGTATATGTGTACATATTGTGTGTTTATTATGATGGAACAGCATGTAAAGTTAACATGGAGGTATAACCAATATTTATTTGTAGTTTTGTCTAATAAGCTGAAAAAATTATTTTTGTAACGATTATTGCATCTAAAATGGCAAAATACAGTCATGGCTAAATGCAGGTAGGCGCAAAAAGCTATTGCAGTTTCGATTCGATTTGGACTAAACGAATTTTCGATTGATTTTGTTTATACCTCGCACGACTTAATACCTGTCGCCTTAAAAACGAATTTCAAATTTATAAAATGACGTTTGATTGCGAAATCGGTTGCATTTTTGTAGCCGCCTCTGTCATGATATTGTGGTTTGTCGCTTTTTGACCTCAGATGCGTATTTGCTAGAAAATATAACTTTGTGCGTCTGGCTAAGACGTTGCAGTTTTGTTGTTGCACTATAATGTTGCAGGCATGATTTTTGGGGAAAATGGTAAACCGCCAAGATTATGTCTTTTACGGGAGTGCATTAGACGTTTTTGGCCGACATGCGTATATTTTACATTATTGAAACGTCGCGAGTGAAGTCAGTGGAGTTTCCACTGAGGGCACTAGGACGAAAATCGTGGAACTTCCTTTTTTGTCTGCCGCTGTCATTCATAACTCATTTTCGGATGGACGGATTTGGTCAAATTTTTTTGTTCGAAAGCAAAAGTGATGACGGCATGTTCTTTAGTAGAAAGCCAACAGCTCTGACTCCATCTCCGAGATCAAAATGATAAAGACAGGTTTTAATGGTTCTTTGCCAAATCTGGCCACACGGCTACAAGTGTTTTGCAGCACTCTCCGGCGACACAGGCTTCATATCGAAAAATCGAACTGCCAGCACAATGAGTTCATCGATATCTACAACTAATTTGAGAGAAAAATTCCTTTGTCGCTGTGGGCCCGAATGTGGCTCGTCGACCCTTTTCCAGAGATAGCGATTTTTCAAATAGTTTTTGTCAGTTGTTTTTACCTTACAATGAGTGTCGATATGCTATCGAGCACACTGGTTACGCTGGGTATGCTATCTAGAGTCCAACTTGAATATATTATACTTTTTCGTGGGGCTTCAAATATTTTACGTTCGACTATCCCAATTCCCAAAATGTAGTGCGTTTTCATTTTTGTCTAATTTTGTATTGCGTAAATGGCATCAAGAATGATCTATGTATAGGTAATCGGCGAACTCGATTTACTGAAAAAATCCTCCGTGATCATTTACTTGACTCATGCGCTGTTTTCTGCGCTTTCAGATAAGCTATTTTAGGTTTTGTGGCACTCAGAATATGTGGTGTTTCAACTCCTATCATACCAGCATTACGAGGCTTTAGGGGTAATACCTCTGGCTTTAGGTTGGTATGCACATCCAACACGAAGACTTTTACAAGTGATTATACATAACAGATGAAAACATACTTGGTCTGTTTCGGCATCGTTTGCGACATTCTAGTGTACATATATGTGGATGTGCTGAAGTCGCTCAGCTGGTTTTATTATCACATTTTAATAGGAACTATGTACATACTTCTCTCGAAACATCATCGATGCCTTGTAGTTTTATTCAGTCCGATCGACATTGATTGTCCGCAGTGTTAAATATTGCAGCAAACGATTTAATTTCTTTGACTTGTTTAGCTATCCAATTTCAGTATATAAAAATCATATTTGAGGGTTTCAATTCTAAACGTCTGGGAATAACTTTTTGCGTACGGAATATGTACACCTGGGCGGCGATTCCGGGAGGATGAGAGGGTTGCGTCACCCCCAGAAATCAAGATCCGGAGATAAGGACTAAAGTAAAATTATGCTCACCTTCCTCACCTATTTTTAGGCATCGCGGCCCGCGCGTATACAACGGTTTTGTAAACACTACAGCTAAATGTTGTAGACATCTGCAATGGTGAATGGAGGAATAGGAAGTTCCGGGGGAGTCCGACTGCTCCCTATCGTATCTCTATTTGTCGTATATGTACACCTGGGCGGCGATTCCGGGAGGATGAGAGGGTTGCGTCACCCCCAGAAATCAAGATCCGGAGATAAGGACTAAAGTAAAATTATGCTCACCTTCCTCACCTATTTTTAGGCATCGCGGCCCGCGCGTATACAACGGTTTTGTAAACACTACAGCTAAATGTTGTAGACATCTGCAATGGTGAATGGAGGAATAGGAAGTTCCAAGAGCCCAAATTCTCACCTCTATTGTACAGTTTGATTGGTTATATCACATAATTTATTTACGTTTCATAGCGCGAAACGCAACTGTCTGTATTTCATGTTTCCACGGTTTTGTCATATTATGTATAGTTGCCTGTCATAAATTTGGTTTCTTGGCATCATTGGCACCTACCTCCCCGGGTGCTGAACTAAGGAAGGAACCCCCCTAAATGGCAAAAATAGTTTTTGGCCGCACCGATGGTACTCAAAACCCAACCTAGGAAAGGAAGGAACCCCTGCCTGCCTTAAAAAACCAGCAAAACACAAAAAAAAAAGGAAGTATCCCAACCCCCCCCCCACCCCCACCCCCCAGTCATATTATTGGTAAAGGGCGAATCTCGATACGCCTTTTACTTTATATACAAACGTGTTAACACGATGATTTGAGTAAAGGGCCAATCTCCGTTCGCCTTTTACTATGTGTGTCAACATGTTCGCATGATGTTCTGAGTAAAGGGCGAATCTCCAACGTCATGTTAGGATTTTAATATAAAAGTAGAGCAGAGTCAAAAGATACGTACAATACAATATTAAATATTTCTAAGTGCAATCTTTTTTTTTCAGATATCAACCGCCGTCCGACTACACATGCTACTGCTAAAATATTATTAATTATAAAATTAGGTTAAAACCATAAATATTCCCAATGCACTGTAGCTCCGCCGGGTTAAAACCATAAATATTCCCAATGCACTGTAGCTCCGCCGCTAAATTACCTTGTTTTCCAAATCCCAACGCATGCCTAGATTCATCCTCTCCGTGCGGCTACTAGTCACTAGTAACTTATAATAGTATATATAGTAAAAAATACCTATCAAAAATGCATCAAATAAACGACGTCGTGTGGGTTTTGTACAAGAAAATCCATTGGCCTGCAGTGGTATGTGATCCTGCTAGTGCCCGTTCACATGATTCAAGCAAAGTTTACGTCTACTACTTCGGTGATAATCGTTATGGAGACGCAAGACCAAAAGACATTACCCCGTTCACTAGCAGCATGCAAACGCCATTAGTCCCGCCAAAACTGCCAGTTCGCGTTAAACGTGAACTGGAACGCAATCTACACTCCTTCATCATTGACAGCTACGAGTATAAAATGTTCCATGTAATTGGCGCTTTCGAACATTATAGAAATCAAGGAACTGTGCTCCCTGAAAGCGTTGTGTCTGCTATCGATGTGGTCAAAGTCATAGAAAAAGTTATTAACACAGTAGCCGATTCAAACGAAAACGCCGGCGTCCAACGCACAGTCTACAGCAGCAATGTCGACAGCTAATGCGCCAACAGCAGCAGCGACGGGCAACGCGCCAACAGCAGCAGCAGCGACGGTCAACGCGCCAACAGCAGCGACGGTCAACGCGTCAACAGCAGCGACGGTCAATGCGCCAACAGCAGCAGCAGCGACGGTCAACGCGCCAACAGCAGCAGCAGCGACGGTCAACGCGCCAACAGCAGCGACGGTCAACGCGTCAACAGCAGCGACGGTCAACGCGCCAACAGCAGCAGCGACGGTCAACGCGCCAACAGCAGCAGCGTCGGTCAACGCGCCAACAGCAGCAGCAGCGACGGTCAACGCGCCAACAGCAGCAGCGACGGGCAACGCGCCAACAGCAGCAGCAGCGACGGTCAACGCGCCAACAGCAGCGACGGTCAACGCGTCAACAGCAGCGACGGTCAATGCGCCAACAGCAGCAGTGACGGGCAACGCGCCAACAGCAGCAGCGACGGTCAACGCGCCAACAGCAGCAGCAGCGTCGGTCAACGCGCCAACAGCAATGACCTTGATAAAACATTTGCCAACAACAGTGGTACAGTAAAAATTGAGCGCCGCCGTGGTATTCCTCCGGCAAAGATTCTAATTGTGCGAGAACAAAAAGCTGCACTTAAACGCCAGGCTTCGCACCCAGTATCAGAATCGTCAGAATCGGACGACAGTCGAGACAATGATCCTGACTTTGATCCGAGAAACGAATCGTTCGATTCTTTAGACTCTGGGGGCGAACAGCAACAGCCGGTTCTTCAACAACAAGCTCTTCAACTACAGTCCGTTCCGCAGCAATTCTGCTACGATGTCATCGCTGGTGTCGTTGAGCATGTGCGCTGTGCACCGAAGAGACTAAAGGGTTGGGAGTTGGCGAGGGACCTTCGGCAACGTGTTCTCCAATATATCGGCGCTGGCCAAAAAGTCAAGCCGGCCTGACAAGCATACGATGTTGACTGCATATTTAACTGTAAGGAACGAGTACCTCAAAATATTCGCGAATGGATAAACCAACAGTACTACAATAGAGTGGATAAGAAAAGCTACGTCGTTGATCACGTCGTCACTTGTGACCCAAAGGAACGAAAGACTGCTGGCGAATCCCGCCGACAAGTTACTAACATTTACTATCTCACGACAGACAACAAGGGTTCGCAGGCCAAGGTCTGCAAAAAATGTTTTATGGCTACACTCTGTATTACCGACAAGTTTATTCGTGGCTGTTTGACAAATAGAACAGCAGTTGACCAGCGCCCACCTGCTAAAACGCCAAAACATGCCTTCGCTAGTAATCCCGAAAGACTTAATTTGATCAACGAACATATTGACCAGTTCATTCGTGTACCAAGCCACTACTGCCGCAGGGATTCTTCGAGAACTTACCTGGAAGCCTGCATACAAAGCAAGCGAAACATGCATAGACTTTACATAGAATTTTGTCGAACACGAAGTGTGGAGCCGGCGTCCTATTCCGCGTACTGCAGGGTTGTCCGTCATCGGAGAATTTCGATATACAAGCCAAAAAGGATCGGTGCTCCACATGCGTCAAATACGAACATCTGAAGGGACAAGCAAAACTGGAGTTCGAGCCCCAGTTCAAGCAACATGAAAAACGGAAAAACGATGCGCGTGCGATGATGCTGTTAGATAAAGCGCTTGCGTCTGGTAATGCATCAGCGCTAACCCCACCGCACCTACATCAAAAAAAACTAATTTCAAGTGGTGTACATTCGACTTACAGGCAGGTCTGTACGTTCCGGCTGGTAACGTACCTACACTGTTCTACAAAAGAAAGCTTTCCACCTATAACTTTACTATTTGCGACGAAAATGACGAAGGTAGTTGCTTTTACTGGACCGAGTTGGAGGGAAACAGAGGAGCTGTAGAAATATCTTCTTGTCTGCTTTTATACCTGCTGGAACTACCACAAGAAGTCAATGAAATATCGCTCTATTCTGATTCATGCGCCGGTCAAAACCGGAATCAATTTGTCGTTGCAGCACTGGTTTACGCTGCCCGTCATCAAGATGGGCCCGATACTATTCTCCATGTCTTTCTGGAATCGGGTCGTACTCAAATGAGTTGTGACACGATGCACAGCTGCATAGAAACGGCAGCAAAGGATCTATCCGTGTACATTCCAAATGATTGGTTGAACATTTTGAAGTTGTCACGCCCAAAGCAGCCATTTAAATCAGTTCGGCAGATGACACACCAAGACTTTAAAGACATCAAGTTGTTGGCATCACGGCTTTTTAATTCCAAACGACCATCGATTCCTTTCAGTAAGGTAAAACGCCTTAAATTTGAAAAGGTCCGATCTGACGTTGTGGCATATTCTACAGATTATACGTCTGAGTTAATTGATTATGAACTGCCGGCAGCTATTCGAACCCGAAACTCGACAGACAGCCAACTGCAGTCAGTGTATACGACACAGTTTCCCATTAGCTGCGCTAAGAAGCGAGATCTACTGCAACTATGCAGCTCCGTCATTATTCCTCCCGAGTATCACAGCTTTTACGAACAAATTAACACCACCAGTTCAGACAGATATTCGAGCAATGCTGAGGAGTACAACGATTGTGATGAATCAGAATCAGACTCAGATGAATCTGGACAGTCAGAGACGAGTGTTGCAGAAAGCTTATGACTAGTAGGTAAAATTAAATGTTTGATTATAACCTGGTTTGTTCACGTTTATGAAGGTTTCTGATGTAAAGCGTATCTCTAGGTCATGGCCTAATAATTTATGTGATCTGAGTAAAGGACGTATGTCCGACCGTCACTATTAAATGTCACGTGACAAAGTACGGGATGGGTTTTTTTATTAGCGGTGCAGTTATCCCTTGAACAATATTCTTTACATCATTTTGATGAATAATGCACCTTATTAGATAGGTCACTAACACAACAGAATGGCTATCGTTTGACCACAAAAACTTTATACTGCTTTTTCTCAAAACTAAGGAAATGGAGATACGTCCTTTACTCAGATCACCGACGACTTGCATATTATTGACATTCAAAAGTTTTCAGATATTGCAATGTCATCAAATTATGCAAATTCACTAGCGCCTGGCCTATTATTAGTATCGGGTTTGGCCGATATTCGCAATATCGGTATCGTTATTTTTGAAACATCAAAAGTATCGATACCTATGTTGCATACGATAAAAAATATGAAACTGACTACAAATTCACGGACCAAATTTTGTTTCCATAAATAAACAGAAACGTATTGGCCTCTATTTTTGAGGTGGCGCTTATACGGGGAGCAGCAACCATTTGCCACAATGCAATAACAGCATCCAACTCCGAAAACTCCTTATCGGAGAAGATTCTGCTGTATATTGTGCTGGCTGGTATTAGCGATCCTCCTGGTGGTTCGGTTAATGGACCCAAGATTCGTCGCCACTCTGGAACAACTGGTTTGTAAGTGTGGAGAGTGCCGATGAAATCTCATGTTATAGTTAGCAAGACCATAATAAACAGAAAATCGTGAATATTTCCGCGTCTAATTGAAACAATTAGGAAATCGGAGAGGTCCATAAATCCATCAATATCCAACCTACACCAAAGTCAATTACATTTAAATACAGTGCAGCTGTATCAGAAAGTTCTTCCGGAAACGAACATTCTTAGGGGAGATGAGATGCTAATCACGCCAAAATTAAATCAATGCAGTGGTGGTTAACGGTTTATTCATGTATATATTTAACATATACGTTTATACTTGTAACTAATCAGTTTAACGAATATCGCTTCGAATATCGGTATTTTTCAATATCGGCAAAGCCCTAAAATAAGGGTGTCCGACACTGGAATTGTCCGTGATTCAAACCGGGAAATTGACTAAAAAGTAAAAACAACTCGGCAAATTGTGTCAAATTGGAAGGAAACCCGAAAGAATTAATCAAATAAATTTGAACTTTGAAAAATCATTACCTTTCATACCGAACAAAAAATTGTGTGCAGTAATCCAGCCATCGGAATATTACTTATGAGTTACGCCGTCACAAAAAGAAACTATCTCACGATTTTTTATATTAGCTCTTTCAGTGGCTTCTTTTTTTGTACGGCTCCAAGCGAGATATCCGTATGGCTGTGATTAATGTAAATTAACCACATCTATGAAGGAATGCATATGACCATTTTGAATATATCGTTGTTCTGAGCTTTTAAAACAAGATGTTGCAATGTTAGGTAAAAATGTGTCCATGACACCCGAAATACACGAAAACGGCCATTTTTCCACAATCAGTGTACATAATATATGGGTGATATTGAGCATATTCTACAGAGTGATTGATATACTGTTTGATTTACCATAAAGTTGGTATCACCACGGCAGTCATTCAAACAATATGCATGACTGGGCCTATTTTGTGTAGCGAATTAAGCACCGTATTAGCAAGCTGTGTGGGGTGGGTTGCTACAATGGATTTTTTATACAGCTACATAAAATTTCACGAAATACTTTTGCTAAATAGTCAAAAACTTGTCCACGGGAGGCTCTAGTAATCGTATATACTGCATATCTCACAAGCTGAATAATTCTATGGTATTAAAACCACCGGAGGATCGATGCATAACCGGAAACATTTTGGAAAACTGGGATTTCATTGTCACGAACTCTTGGGTATCTTGTAAAATTTATATAGCATAAGGAACAATATATAGCACGGCAAAAGGCGTACCTATGCTTCACTACATTCTGCAATCTCGATAGAGTTACTAGTTGTAAGGTGAATTTAACTTCAAATGTCTAAAACATGATACTTAGTATAAATTGATTAAATATTTAGTTGAAATACATAATATACATAAATAAGATATACTTGACTATTGCTCCGCTCACTTTTTTGTAATTTATTACGTTTACTTCTTATATTGTATAAAAGTAAGTTAGGTTATTGTGGTTATTCCGTGCCAACCAATATGTAATATAGTATGTTCAGTAATATTTGGAATATAAATTTACATGGATATCGGAGTGCAGCAGCTGATAATGATATAGGAAATCGATTATTGTATTTTGTTCCCAAAGGTATACTCATGTAAGACCCCCGCCAGTCGTAACTTTTGAACGGTCGAAGATACAGAGCTGCATTTGGTATCAATCGATTCGGCTTTATGAGGCGGTTCAGAAAATACTCATTTTAACCACACCCCTGATCATTTTTTTTTGATTTTGTGAGGTCCCAATGGTCCCCTCTTTGAAACCCAAAAATTTTTTTCTTGGGAGTACGGTCATGTTGGGTACCGTTCGACTCGGCTTGAATGAGAGAAATCTACTTGTATGTAGTTTATTTAAATCTACGCCACCATTAGAAACTTATGAGAGCCCAAGTAACCCTAAGGGGTTAAATATAATGCAGGCCATGCCATTCGGGATATACCCAGCCTTAGTATTAGCCTAAACTAAGGTTACAGAGACATACACTAAGCCTACACAAGACATACACTAAGCCTAAGTCGGGGCGCCCCCTGAACCCCCCTTTAAGATGTTCTTTTTTTCTAACGTTATAGCATACCGCCCCTCAGGGTTACGTGGGCTAAAATTTTATGAACCACCTCATCCAGCTGAATCGATTGGTACCAAAATCAACTCTGTATCATCGACCCTTCAAAAGTGATGGCTGGCAGGGTTTTCTAGTAATGACCCAAAGTTTTGTTGTATAAACCTATCTACTGTTGATTTACATATTTGCACGTAGACGCATTTCATATTTTTGCGAGACCATAGCCTGTAACGTTTAAGCCATTCATCCATGTTGTTTCATGTATTCTAGCAACATTTCATTGCCTTGGACCTTCTTTATACCCAGAAAATCTTAATTTCAAGTAAAAAATTTGTGAGAAATACGAATTTTTAATTTTTTTAATTGGAACACATACAATTTTGGGTGAACTTGAGTTTATACTATCCAAACTGCTAATGTTTCTCTGTGCGGCACCGAACCATGACCGCATGTCTTCTGACAAGGCTATAGCTACATTTGTTTTTATCATTCTTCAGAACCTAGCATAATTTCGTGGTTTTCAAACTAATGTTATAATTCGTTGATAGTCAAATAAAATGTATAGGAATTGAACCCCTTTGTCGAGGAGCAACATGTTTCTGTAATATCTCACGCATATTAGTATATAGTTACGTTCTTTGTTGTGAAGATCTAAATGACAGCGTTAGTACCCTTAGGAATTATATATATGTTTGTAAATGTTTCTCAACAGTGAAATACGTATTCTTAACTAAAGTTTCAAGCTATTTATTATACTTGTGCAAAGCTATGATGTGTTTCACCAGCTCGAGGCTAATGCCACTCACTCCTTTAACGCAGAGCTGTGCGTGCAGACGGGTACCCGCTGTCAGGGCTATTGAGATATTGAGCCTTTGGGTAGTGTGTATCCGTAAGACTCACAATCCTGCATGTTCAGCAGTAAGCGCTAGTGTAGAAATGACTAGGTGGTTACGTATAGTTAGCACCATCAAAAAGCCATTGTGAACATAGACTTCCAATTTGTGATATTCGCGGGACGAAAAGCTTCTCTCAGCCCGCTGGTAAGGGCCTAGTGTCGTTCGACAAATCTTCAATTTTCGCGGGTACTCACGGGCTCAAAAACTTCTAGACGTACACACCTCTGCTTTAATGATAAGACAGTTTTTTAAGAACATACATGCTGGAATGAATTTGTGTGGATGTTGTGATATATATGCCTAAACATTAGAAATTTTTTCTGTGTTCTATCTGTGCGCATTGCTGTTCTGTATTCATGGTTGCTATGGTTGCGGTTGTGCTAGTGTCATATACCTATAAACCTAATTATGTATTTAATTGAGAAAAGTAGTTATATTGAGAAATTTTCAGAATGTAGTTCGCGAGGTGAATATTATAAAATATATATATTTTAACATTGAAGATACATTGAGAAGATTGAAGATGATTGAACATTGATTTTGCATTTGTAAAAAGTTTAGAACGATATTTTTGTAAAACGTAACGTAAATAGCTTGGTAAATGGGTGCATGTTACGTTCAATTTCGCATAGTTTTTCGAATAACCAACTTTACACAGGCCTTTAAGCCATGACTTCCTATTTAAACGCAACCAAGTTCGGATAATTCATTTTCGGAATATTCGGAGCTCAGCAATGTATTTATAGCGATATAAAGTTCGTTCCTCAACTTCATTTTGGGTCTTTGTTTTTGAACTCTGGGTAAAATTTGTCGAGTTTTGCACAACATCTAGTGTTCAACTACTGGCTGTGCTCTTGACATCATTTGCAAGCGTTTCGGTTATTGCTGACTTTGATACACCTAATATTAGTAGCCCTTACGCCTTGCGTAGCACAGTAACTCCGGGAACAAACATTACGGAAGGGTGAGAGCGAGTTGTATGATATGGTCTGTCATTAAAGTGTAGACATTTGTTGATTCACCGAATAGTTGTGTCTTCAAATATAGTGATAAACACACTTAAATTTCACCAAATTTAGCGATAAATCCTCAATTTACACCATATATGGGTTTTTGAAACCTGTGTATTGCATAGCTGCAAAACCTTGGGGTACTTAAGAGCGTTTACTCATTGTTACTATATAAAACATTTGCTTTATTCAAAATCTGCATGCTTTCTTATGTTTGCGAAGGCGTACTACGTGTTTTAGTGTAAGGTAAATTTTCTCAAAGCGTGCGCTACCTTCCGCTCAGTCAGAATGCGGAGAGATTGTGCTTACTTGATAACCGTCATATTCATGGATGTGTTTATAAAGCTGATATGTCAATATATACTAGCGTCAGTTTACGCGTCGTCGCGTTACAAGCTTCAGTTTTGTTTTCTGTAGAATGTGCATTGTGCAATTGTATGCTTAATGATTCTTAAAATTTGCTGCGCAACTAAGATAGTTGTTGATAATCTGAATGTAGGTGATTCAACATGTAATGCAATAACAAGATAGCATCGTTTCCATCGCACTCTTACTATGATAAACACTAATGTTTATACTTGTAGCTTATAATTTCTGTATTCATGTTTGCACTTTGGTGAGTTTGCTAAAACCTCAAGAAACTATTTCTGTTAGTTTAGTGCAATTAGAACAATTTGTTTTTTTTAACTTTCATAAAATTTCCAGTATATTTTTTGTTTAGGCGTAATCACAAGTTACCGTGCTAACAACCGATCTCTGTTTAATAGGGTCATTGTTATATAGTCAGAGGTAGTTTATTGTCCGGGTTATATTCAATATAAGCGGTAAGAGTGCGATGGAAACGATGCTATCTTGTTATTGCATTACATGATGAATCACCTACATTCAGATTATCTGACAACTATCTTGATTACACAGCGAATTTTTTCATCATTAAGCATACAATTTGCACAATGCACATTCTACGAAAACAAAACTGAAGCTTGTAACGCGACGACGCATAAACTGACGCTAGTATATATTGACATATCAGCTTTATAAACACATTCCATGAATATGACGGTTATCAAGTAGACACAATCTTATTTCGCATTCTGACTGGAAGGTAGCGCACGCTTTCGAGAAAATTTACCTTACACTAAAACACGTAGTACGCCTTCACAAACATAAGAAAGCATGCAGATTTTGAATAAAGCAAATGTTTTATATAGTAACACATGCAGTAAACGCTCTTAAGTACCCCAAGGTTTTGCAGCTATGCAATACACAGGTTTAAGAAACCCCATATCATAATTTAAATTGAGGATTTATCGCTAAATTTGGGTATATTTAAAAGTATTTATCACTATATTTGAAGACACAACTATTCGGTGAATCAACAAATGTCTACACTTTAATGACAGACCATATCACTACAACTCGCTCTCACCCTTCCGTAATGTTTGTTCACAAAGCTACTGTGCTACGCAAGGCGTAAGGGCTACTGATTGTAGGTGTCTCAAAGTCAGCAATAACCGAAACGCTTGCAAATGATGTCAAGAGCACAGCCAGTAGCTGAAACACTAATGTTATACAAAACTCGACAAATTTTACCCAGAGTTCAAAAACAAAGAACCAAAATGAAGTTGAGGAACAAACTTTATATCGCTATAAATACATTGCTGAGCTCCCAATCCTTGCAGAAAATGAATTATCCGAACTTGGCTGCATCTTTGATGGGAAGTCATGGCTTAAAGGCCTGTGTAAAGTTAGTTATCGAAAAACTATGCGAAATTGAACGTAACATGCACCCATTGCCCATTCTATTTGCGTTACGTTTTACAAAAATAGCGTTACTAAAGTTTTTACAAATGCAAAATCAATGTTCAATCATCTTCAATCTTCTAGATGTATTTTCAATGTTAGAATCTGTCTGTGTTCTGGTCGGCTCCTGCGCGAACGCGTTTTGAAAATTTCTCAATATAACTATTTTCTCAATTAAATACATAATTAGGTTTATAGGTATATGACACTAGCACAACCGCAACCGTAGCAACCATGAATACAGAACAGCAATGCGCGCGGGATCGAACACCAAAAAAGTTCTAATGTTTAGGCATATATATCACAACATCCACACAAATTTCATTTCCAGCATGTATGTTCTTAAAAAACTGTCTTATCATTAAAGCAGAGGTGTGTACGTCTAAAAGTTTTTTTTAGACCATGGTTTTACCCGCGAAAATTGAAGAGAAGTCGAACGACACTAGGCCCTTACAGGCGGGCTAAAAAGAAGCTCTCGTCCCACGAATATCACAAATTGGAAGTCTATTGTCACAATGGCTTTTTGATGGTGC
>JASANE010021064.1:0-45900 GCA_030248225.1 Trileptium ribeirensis
ATTATTATGTCAGTAATAATTGTGCAGAGACCCGGGGATAGCGGAAAATGGCACGTGCCCCCCCGTAGAAATCATTATGCACCGCGCGTCCGTCACCAAAAAATAGACGCAGATCATGCTTTTCTATTTAGGAATCATTTATTGCCTGTTTTCCCTAAACTGCTTCAGATTCAAAATTGCTCTTGAGTGCTTGTAATTGATATATGATATACATTATTGTAAGCGTTAAGAGTCCAATATTGCTGGGTCATATGACTTAGAGAACAGATTTTAAGTTAAAGGTATGACTTGCCGGCATTAGAGTTGACGTATATTTAATATGGCGTTTTGGTGATAAACAAAAGAAGCTGTTTCAACTAATCGAAAGCATCCTTTATAGTTTTAAATTCTGGACCTGCAAAATTTATTTTACAGTATATATCTTAAGTCGCTGGTTAATTTTTGGGGCAAATTATTAAAAAGTGACAAGTGTTCTCTTGGCGGGTGACGGAAATATTTCGATTGGAATTTGTTTAAATTAGCATTTTCTCACATAATGATGTGTCTTTAGAATTGTCAGGGCTATTGCCTAATGGAATATATTACATATCTTTATAAGTGATAGCGCAGCAGTCCATACATCGTTGATAAAGGTACGGGCTCGAGAGCAACAACACGGTCACTCAAAGTTCGTCGTTACAATTTGACTGCTTGATTGCTGCTCTCAGGTGGCTTTATAAAGTTTCATAACTGTTGGCAGTCGTAGACTAGCCGATAAGCATTGCAAGTTGTGATTAGGCTATACCTCGGAAGTCAAATATGTCGATAACTTGTTGTATATCAAAGTCGATAGTGTTCTGCAAACGTTAAAAAGAATCTGTGCAGGCTGCGTTTAATGAACATTCATTGTCGTGCCATATGAACGCCGTTTCAAAAGCGGAACACTGCAGTAAATGTAGTGTTATATTCCCAAGTACCTTATGTAGTTGTGGCCATGTATGGATTTAATTAAGATCACAAAGCTGTATAAATAATTCACAATGTAGCTTTTAATCGTCATAGCTCAGCAACGGATGTTTGCATCGACTTCACTGATTCTCAAAATGTTTCTCTTCATGTGTTATAGCGATCTTGGTGTAGACACGTATTTATAAATGTGCACTTCGTCTTATTTCTACAATTCTCTGCTCTTTGTCGTTTTACGATATGTTAAACCTTTATATTATTTGCAAGGCTATATATATATGTGGAATGGATTAACAGATTTTATTGAAATGAGTTTCAGTACAATGCTACTGAGGCTCTATGTGTACATGTGATTGCAAGAACTTTTGTTGGTGACCGAGGACTGTTGAATCATCATTAATAATTAACATCTGGTAACAGTTTAAATCAGGATTTTCGGTATCACTTGTACGAAATTGCAAGTAAGGTGGAATCAAGCCTCAACAACTAAGGTTATAGATTCATTGTTAAACAACTGTAAACAACACATAAAGCTAAACTAATCAATATGTTCAAAGTTGCTTGCTGCTAATTTATTCGAACCCATTACTGGCAACATTCGTATAATTTTGATATTGTGTTCAATTCAAGCCTCGCAATTATTAACGGTATGTTGAGAAATATATGTGCTATTTACATGTATCAAAATAATTACCACGGAAATAACTCTTGTGGCTGCTGAAAATAGCCACAAAAAGTAACCAATCAAAACTTTTATCAAAAAGTAACAACAGTGCCAATAAATACAATGCTCAAATCCCACAAAAGAATTAAATTTAAGTATCTGTGTAATGAAAATACATGCGGGGTTTTTTGCCACATTTTAGTACCCTTCACGGAAGCAAGGTTATTTTATCTTAACTCTCGAATTTCATTATCTTGTTGGTTCTATTTCATAGTAAAATGATAGAAAATGAGGCATCGATTAAGGCTCCGTTTCTGGATTTATGGGGTTTGAGGTACGGGGATATGGTGCCCCTATGGTTTCTCGACCCAAAATTCGAAAATTTGTTCTGACGTTGTGGACGGCTGAAAAGTTTCACTTGGGGGTTTTCGGACATGAGAAATTCATTGCCGGTGTTGGTTTTGGTCTGTGACAAATAGTTCCATGGTACGGGGGTTTGGCGCCGCCATGGTTCATCAACCCAAAATTCCTAATTTTACTTTTTCGTAGCTGGTAGCTTTCACTTGGGGGTTTTGGGGCATGGGAAACTTATTTCCGGCATTAGTTTTGTTATACCTTGTGCGGTATTGCGTGATATCCACATATAGCATATCGAAGTATGCTATCGAGAGCTGATTGGCTGTGCATGCAAAAGGCGTAGGTGTACCTATGCTTCACTACGTTCTGCAATCTCTATAGAGTTACTAGTACATAACCATTTGTGTCTACAGGAATGCCGGGTATTTCGTGGTGTTAGCCATATAATTTTGTGGTTAATTACGCATTGTGCGTTACGTTTTACCCGTGCGACTGTAGTTGGTTGCGTTTACTTTTACTTCGTCACTTGCGTAAGCTTTGTATGTAGGTACCCTAGTAATGATTAATATTTTTGAATTTGTTTGTAGATTGACGGACATTGCAGTGGCGCTACTGTGTTGCTTGCATAGCATGTCAAATCGTAAGCTTATTGTTGTCTTACAGTCTTAACGCGCAACTCGTTGTATGTTAGCACAATTTGTAGTAAACCAGCAGTTTATAGTTATCATATTCGTGTGTATGTGTAGCATGGAAGAACCTGAACCGGAACCATCAACCGGAATCGTCCATTTAAACCGGGTGCGGAACATGGTCTTCGAAACTTATATATAGTAAAACACCTGAAGGGAGAAATGAAAGTACACTAGATTTAAATGTATTAAAATAACTTTTATATTAAACTTAATGTATTGCGATGGCATTATTATTTTTCTGAAACTTTAAAGAGACTGAGGAAGCTAATAATGTTTATTTTTCGACCAGTACGTATGTCGGTTTTAGGTCATACAGAGCAAAAAATTCCTTCCACTATACTGGGCTCTCCATTCGCTGAAAATTTTGCCAGGGGCCCCTCCCTTGTTCCGAACCGGGGGGCGCTCAATTTTGCCAGGGTGCATTTTTCCAAGAGAAAAACGGTTAAAAATCGTGTCTGAAACACTGCCAAGACGCTTTTGATGGAGAGAAAAAGCGATTTTGAAGCAAATTTTGACAAAATTCGCGGAATTTTTGGCTTCAGAACGGAATTTTGGTTCAAATTGTGATCAAATTTTACGTACTTTGGACCCATTGGAAACAAAAAATTTTGGAAGAGGCGGTGAACAGGGGGAGCCCTAAATTTTGCCAGGCGGCATGAACCGGGGGGCACCTATTCTGAACCGGGGGAACCGAAAAATGCCAGGGCCCCCACCTCCCAATTTGGAGAGCCCAGTTATACACCCTTGCGTATACTGCGTCAAACTGAATGTGCTTACAACGCATGGAATGTAGAATAAACACTTTCGCTGTGTCTCCAGTGGCCTCCCTTTACTACACATACGTTTGTTGCATGTTGTTCTGTAGGAAACTTGAAATTATTGGTTTATATGATTCTAAGAGAAAATAATAGAAAGTAATTTTCTGATTAGTGGTTATAGGCATTGTTTAGGCGAGCGTTGGGCAACCAGTGCCTGTCAGTTAAATGATAATGATGATAACTTTCTAATCAGAATGCTGTAAATGAGACAAACTGTGATACTGCTCGCACAGTTTCAATACATATAGTTCAGTGCCAAGAACGCAATTTGTGGCTGCGTTGCACATAACGTTACTTTACTTCAATGTAGACTGATTTACAAGCGCAGTGGTTGGTGCTTGACGCAAATTACGTTCGCGAAGCTTCCGCTAAGTATTATACGTAAGCCATACTATGTTACCAAGTTGGACCGGTTTAATTTGAACATAAACCCGCAGACTTTTGAACGTGCAAAATAGCAGCTACAAGCACCGACCTCCTGCACGTTAAGATGAAAAATTCTTACAGAAATTATGCGCCCTACTTAAGTTTCCCGCGGCATGTTGCTGAGCATATATGTTCTTTTGCTTGGTTGTATTGGAACTTAATCATTGTATGCATATATTACATATGTTTAGACCACAGCTGAAGCAAAAATGCGGAAAATTTCAAAAAATTTTTTAAACAGGAATTCCGGTTCCGGTATGGGTTTTGCCCTTTGCCGGAACCGATAATAAAGGCTTTTCATTTCCGAATCCGAATTAATCCAAAGAAAAAGCTAAACTAAATCATAGGTGGAACACTATTCTTGATGCTAATTATATATATAACATCAAACGAAATATATTAGTTCTTGTGTTCACTCAGGTACTTTCGATTAGCTCTTTTAAATTCCCAGCAACCATTTCTAGACCTCTACTAAACAGTTTATAAAAGAAACTGAAAGAATGGTAATTGCTCAACCACTAACATACATTTGTAAGTTATTAAGCGCTCTCATTTTTCAAAATTTGTCTACTATACCCTTCTTTAAGTTATGACCCAATTTTTTCTGCTTGGTTTCTTGCAACAAATAACTACGAAATGTACCCATTGGCTAATTGCCATATGATGCTGAGACCGTAACATAAAATAATTCGAGTATTTATTATTGCTGAGGATTTCCTAATAGTAACAATTAGCACGGTGTGGGAAAATGGAGCAACTATTATAGTTCGTATATATGTTTTCATTACCTATTTAGAGGTTCCAAACTGAGCTTCTAGATATTTCTTCAAAACCAGTAATGACCCTGAATACGCTAAGAGAACCCTGGCGTTCAATTTTAGTACTTTGATTTGCCCCCACAGCTGTTATAAAGATGGGATGCATGCAAGTGTAGATGCACTTTGTAAATGGATGCTTCTGGGAGTGTCAAAAAAACTGAAAACTTAGATTTACAACGAAATTTTTGTTAAAAATATCTGGAGGACATAAAAATGTGCCGGCTTCTGATGGGGGAAGTCTTGTGAGTGATAATCAAGCTTCTCATTTCCCGAACTCCCAATTTGGGAGGAGCTAGTATGAAAACCTCATGATACTTATTTCTTCATCCAATGGCGAAATAGAAAAAACCTTTGAAATTAATCACAACTATCAAGGAAGACTTTAATTTCATCCATAATTTATTCGCGCTACAGTGACATAGCGCTAGCGGTAATGAACGCAATTCCTTTCAAGATATCCAGCCGCGTCGAAAGCTTGGCCTATTCTACCCTTCTGGGTACAACTAAATTGAACACGCAAAATTATGATGACAAAAACTAACCATTGTAGCTTTATGGAGGGCCAAGCCATACATATCCAATTCAAGTTAAAACAATGAAATTGAATTCGTTCATGAGATTTTGTGTTCCATTTTTTCGATCCTAAGCCTCTGGACTTGAGGAAATTCCGCTCTATTTGGCTCCATCACTCGCCAGCCCGCTTCAGCGGCTTTGTTAGTACTATAGCTTTTCGGAACGTGGTCTTTGGTCATGGCCGATCGAAAAATTTACATATCGCCGATCGCTGTAACCCATAGATATTGAAGGTCCGCTAGCTTAGGGGAGTAGGCTATGGGGAGGTCCTCAAGGTAGCAGAAGTAGACCCCATGCATATTTGCCGATCCTACTCCAATTTTTTCTAAGATGTTGCGGCGAGGGGGGTCTCTTACTTTTACTCCTAAATATGGCTTGGAGGCGAACCCTTAGAGGTTAATCCCCTATCGTACCCTATGCTGTATACCTTTACCACGCTAGTGTACCTACAACCAGTCAATCCTGTGATATAGTGGTAGCGCGCTAGAGACCAGGGTTCTAATCTTGGCTGGTCTATCGTAAAGATCACTCGAGGAAGTTTTCATCGTTTCCATAAATGCTTTGCGCAATTACAGTCTTATATATTACTTGGGAGTTATTTATAACTATATCGTGCCACGTTACGCTGCTAGTTATAATACAAGTCAGCAGTCAGTGTAACTGTATTATTTGTTGTATGGTAATCTGCATTTTGCCGCTGTTGTTTAATGTTTCGAAAGACCTTGCTATGTTCTAGTACTGCTCTACCGTTTTCCGAAAATGAGGACATGAGTGAACGCTGATTGTTTTGCAGGACGACAAGCAATCTGCAGTCGAGAGACAATCAATAATGCGGACACGAATTACTATATGACAACAGAAGCAGGATTTGTTTGATACAAACATGCAAACATCGTTTGCATTAAGTATATAATATAAACGCATTTATTATTCTACTATATTTTTATACTATACAGAACTGTGTGTGTCCGTGTGTAATATATTTTATTTTATGTATAAGTATGTATAATGTCGATGCGAGCAATGTATCGAATTTAAGGACATTGAATTTTATGGACGCTGGAGCACTATAATAGTATTCATACAACGAGCGACTGTTGGCTGATGCTGCTGCAGTTTGTGACAATCAGTGTAAGTATACGATATATAGTTAATACACTATATATCATACATTACTTATTGTACCACATCCATTTTAAATATTTTAAAATCAACAATAACACAAGAGTAATAACAACGAAAAATATATTTTATACCTTCGAAATTTTGAGTGCTCGGTGTTTTTTTTTGTTGCAGGTTGTGGCACTGTTTTCAACAGTTGTCAGAGTCACATCGTATCTCGTGTAAAGATTGTTTTCAAATGTTCGAAATTAATCGTATAGGTCACCATCTCATAAATAATGATAACGAAGCTGAAAATTAATGTTTTCGGATATCTTGTTACTGTCCGGGTTTCAAACGTGTGAAACTACTTTTCAGTTTCTGGGAATAATCGATCATCGCTTGATTGAATAAGTCCGGTCAATTAATAAAACAGTTAGACGAAGTTGATTTAACCAGATTGTTGAAAGTTTGAATGTAATATTTAATCCGAAATGTAAGCGATTTTGCCACAATTTCTGTCCGTTTTTCCTTCAGTATTGTTTGTATTTACTTGTGTTAGTTGCACTTTTGTTTTTTTATTACAACTGGTAGAAGGCTGGTGAAGGGTGTATCGGTCAGGTTATTTCTTAATGGCTAGGTTCCCAATGATGGACATAACTCCGTATGCAAAGCCCATTTAGCTGCACCAGCCGGAAATAAACTATTTAATAATAATAGTAAACATTTCTGTAGCGCCTATTTCGATAAACGTTACACAGGCGCATATTATAAGTACGATTAATGTTTAAATAAATACGTTTTCAGTCTGCTCGTGAATTGTAGTCGTGTTAGGTTCAGATCCCTTAGGTCGTTAGGCAGAACATTCCACGATATTAGACCCAAAGATTGAAAATTGTTGCTCCGACAAACGTCAATACAAAGAATTTGGCTAGCAGCTAGTTGGAACACGGATGACAACTGCAGCATGCCTCTAAGCAGTGGGGGCGTTTCAGAAGAGAAAGCATTGAAAATTATAGTTAAAACTTTATACAGTATGTGCTTTTCCATGGGTAACCAATGCAGGCCATGTAATACACTGGTGATATGCTCTCAGGTTCTACTGCGTGAGACAAATCTGCCGGCGCTGTGTAGCAGCATCGGAAATGGGCGAAGTCGTGTGTTGGGCAGCTGGTAGTACAATGAGTTGCAATAATCCAAGCGAGACACAACGAATGCTCGCATAATCATATGAGCAGTATTATCGTCCAGTCTGGGACGTAATCGCCACATTTCGTTAAGTTGCCGGATACTTGTTTGGGATACGTTTATTATATGCTGGTCAAATTTCATACGCGAGTTTAGTGTTACACCCAGTAATTTAAATTGAATCCGAAGGTTTTATAACTTGATCACCCGCTACAATACTCACAGTATATGTGCCGCGGCTGAAGTAGATTAACTTAGTTTTGGCATAATTTTGCCGCAACTGGTTGTCCGCAAATCTTTCCCCAAGGGCAATCATTAGGAGCTCAGCGGAACGAATAGTTTCAGCTATGCTGCTACTGTCAAACTGTTTGTAAAACTGGATGTCGTCGGCGTAGGCGTGTGCTTTGAAACCAGCATTTGTTATAATGTAAATTACAGGTGCGATATAGATGCTGCACAATAGGGGGCCAAGAACGCTTCCCTGTGGAACACCACATGTGGTTCCGACCACGAACGACATTTTATCACCAATTGTGACGCAATAGGATCGATCGTTCAAGTACGATTTAAACCATTCGATCGATGTGTTTGATGCGCCAATGCTACACAAACGACTGAGTAAAAGATGATAATTAATCAAAGTCGAAAGCTGCAGAGAGGTCCAACGATACAAGCAATGTCGCTTTTTTTCTGGCCATATTGTCTCGTATATCGGAGCATATTTGAAGAAGAGTTGTCTCTGTTGAGAAGCCTTTACGATAGGCCGACTGCTGGGGCGGACTGCGGTGGTTTGCCTCAAGGTGAGCATAAAGTTGGTTAAATAGATTAGATCAGCTTAGATAGAAATGATAAATTGGAAATCGGTCAGAGGTTAGAAAAGTTATTTTTATCTGCAGATGGAGACTCTAAGTATCGGTGTTATATGTCTAATTTTTCTCGCGTTGGGAATACATGTTGAGTTAGCGAGGAATTGATAATAAATGTTTATATTGGACTAAATTGACTACATTGGACTACATTATATATTGGACTACATTGTTTTATGACGGCTGAAGGGACAGTGTCAAGTGGGCTGCGTTTAGAGCTTTTTGTAGCAATTATGTGACGTACACTTTCTTCTGTTAGAGGTAATATTTCAAATTGTACAGTTCTGATATTATTCAATGTTTGCTGGTCACGGTCGATTCTAAGAAAGTTGCGCCGTATGCTGGATATCTTTTCGCTGAAATAGCGAGCTATGCCATCAGTCTTGTCGGGATGTAGTTGACGTTTTTTATGACTTTGAACCATTGAGCAGGGAGTAACCGGAATTCCGGTTCCGGCGAAAATCGTGTTCCGGTTCCGGCAAAGGGCAAAACACATACCGGAACCGGAATTCCGGTTTAAAAATTTTGTTTGAAATTTTCTACGTTTTTGCTTCATCCTGTAATCCAAACATATGTAATATATCTTATACAATGATCAAGCTCCAATACAACCAAGCAAAAGAAAAGATTAACTAACCAATTTGCCGTGTTAAACGTAATTAGGGCACATAATTTGAACAGGAATTTTTCATAATAACCTGCAGGAGTTTGTTAAATCAAGGCCAGGTCGATGCTTGTAGCAGCTATTTTGCACATCCAGAAGTCTGTGGGATACGTTTGACTTAAACCGGTCCAACTCGGTAACAGAGTATGGCTTACGCAGAAGTACTTAGGGTATGCTTGGCTAACATAAATTGCGTCAAGCACCGGCCAGTGCGCTTGTAAATTTGGTAAATCAGTCTAAATTGAAGTAAACTAACGTTATCTGCAACGCAGCTAAAAATTGCTTTCTTGGCAGTGAACTGTATTTATTGAAACTGTGCGAGCAGCATCACAGTGTGTCTCATTTATAGCTTCTGATTAGAAAGTTATCATCATTATGATCTAACTGACGGGCACTGTTTGTCCAACGCTAGTCTAAACAGTGTCTCTGACCACTGATCAGAAAATTACCGTCTATCTATTATTTTCTCTTAGAATCATATAAACCAATAATTTTAAGTTTCCTACAGAAGAACATGCAACAAACGTATGTGTAGTAAAGGGAGGCGACTGGAGACAGAGCGAAAGTGTGTATTCTACGCTCCAAGCTTTGTAAGCACATTCGATTTGACGCAGTATAAGCAATGGTATATAGTGGAAGACATTTTTTGCTCTGAATGTCCAAAAACCGATATATTTGATCGATAAATAAACATTATTAGCTTCCTCAGTCTCTTTAAAGTTTCAGAAAGGCAATAATACCATCGCAATACATTAAGTTTAATGTAAAAGTTACTTTTTAATGCGTTTTAAATCCACTATACCTTCATTTCTTCCATCATCTGTTTTACTATATATAAATTTCGAAGACCAAGTTCCGGTTCCGGATCCGGTTTAAATGGACGGTTCCGGTTGCTGGTTCCGGTAAATTTCGGTTCCGGTTATTCCCTGCCATTGAGCTAGTTACTTTCCATTTCTTTGAGTGTACGACGCTGTCTAGCCGTTTACGCCGAAAGCAATAGTTTATTTGGCAGAGTTCTCTGAAAGATTTGCGCTGCTCGAGGTACATTCCACGGTTTGCTTGATTCGGGAGTCGACGCCACAATTTTTATCGCCGACGGACGTTAGATTTTGCCCTGCGACATTCCGCATCAAACCAGAGGCATTCCGGGCGCTCACGAATTACTTTACTCCTTATTAGAGCTTGGCGATCAGCGGCTGTTTGCATAGATTGGTAGAAAGCGTCTGTTATCGTTTCTACAGTAGCAGCGTTGTCATGCAGCGGCACCGCAGTTCTGAACGTAGTTATGACATGGACATCATTTGCGAACAAGTGTGCATCCAGCTGTTTCAATTCCCGGAACTGAAAATGTTTTTGAGTCCAGGGTACCCGTTTTGCACCACGCACAGAGAAAGTAATCAAACGGTGATCAGAGGCAGAGCATCCGGTCAGGCGTAAGTCCATGACAAGTTTATTGTTAGATCGGGTCAGTACCCAGTCGAGTATAATACCATGAATTTGCGTTGGTTCATTGACGTGCTGAACAAAGTCAAATGATTTAATGATATTTAGCAGTTCATTGTTAGCCGTAGGGACGTTAAAATTGCCGAGGATGATCAACTCATTTGAACTCATTGATAAATGAGCAAGAACACCTGCAAATTCGTCTGGGGTCTATAGATTACCGCAACTGTAACTCTATTTTTTTCAATGGAAGCCATTCCCACCAATTGCTCAAAGCTCGAGTAATGTAATGTGTTGGTGTTGCATAGGCTGAAGGTAACATTTTTGCTAAATATCACCGCAAGACCACCTCCGCGGCCACCGTATCGTGGCTTAGAAACCGAGCTATAGCCGTTAGGCACTGGTTCTTGTAAGGCGACAGAAGAGAGGGTTCGCAACCAAGTCTCGGTTAGAGCGAGGATCTCTAATCGGCTATCACTGGCTACGTGACGTACAGTAGCAGATTTAGAATTGACTGAGCGAATATTTAGCAGTCCAATATTTACGGCGTCATTAGCTAGTCAAGCCGTTTGCACAATAGCCGAGGACTGAGTTTCATTATGATTTGCGCTAGTAGAATTTGAACGAGCAGTAGGCTTCGGTAAACATAGGTTAAGAGGTTCTCTGGTGTAAGGTTCGGTCGAGGGCGAAGCAGTACGGACTGACGAATGAATCTGAGATGTTTCACCTGCAGTAGCTGAAGCCGCTGATAGCTGTTGGCGACGTGGCGGAAGACCGAGGCGGACTCGGGCAGAATCATCAAGTATGAACCGTCGGAACTCGACGCCGGAAGGCCAAAAGGATGATTCAGTCACAGACAATAGCAGTGCTTTGCTAATGACAACGTGAAATGCTGCGTCAGCTAACTAGGTTGCCACAGGGAAGACATGCAACGGAGTTATCCCATTTGAAACCATCATATCAGTGATGTATTGAGCTGACGTATCCGCTTTGAAGCGACGAACTAGGAGATGCGCCCGCGGAGATGGACGCGCTGCTACGTTTGATGATGCTGCTCCTGAGCCGGTTGACATTTGAAGCCTTGACCGGTTTTCACGTAAGACCTTTTGATGACTTGGATGCGCTATGTTGTTTCCACCGCTGGTCGTGTCGACATTGGCGTTATACTTGTTATTCTTATAACGGCGGCACGGCCGGACCATCTTCGACAACAGCCGGTGTATCATTCGCAGTTTCGACTTGCTGAGCCCATGATGAGTCGTCAGCTGGCTTTTGTATGTTGTTGCTTCCTTTTAGAAGACTGATAGCTTGTTGGAGTAGTCGCTGATCAATACAATAACTTGCCCGGCGGCAGATCTCGCCCCACAAGCAATCCAGTGACTTGAGTGAATTCATTATATACAGTATATCGTTAGCTATACTTAGGTTGAGTAAAAATAATCTGGTGTAACGCACCAGCACACTCTTGTTTGTTCTTGAGCCTGAAGTAAGCACCCAGTAGGCAATGTTCCATTGAATGCAATTGGGTTAAAACCTACCTAAGGGTTATTTAGTACTACTACTTCTACTGTATATGTACTCATATGAGTAAGCATGAGCAGGATACGTTTCTCTTAGGTTTTGGGGCTAACCAAAATGAAACAGATAACTATTTGCCTGCAGAGTAACCTTTTTGGATTATGTCAAATCCCTCTTCTACTCTTGTGTTTATGTCCAAATTTTCCTCACTAGGATCATCGTATAAAGTTTTGGTCCTCTAAGCCTAAGCATAGCTTAAGCTCACAATTCGACATCATAGTTTTGTCCTATTGTACTCATGTCAAGTTTTCTCTACCAATATTTAAATGAAAAATTTGGCATGATCCTATTTTTGTGTCAGCATGAATTCGAAGCCGCGTTGATTGTTGCCGGTGCACTTGGAGTAGTTGAGTGCAAGGTTGATCGCGCCCAATCGCACAACGCGGGGACGGACAATATATCATTCGATAACGAAATACATTTTAATTCCCTTTTGTGCTGACAGAGAATCCAGTCGTTGCATCGCTACACAGCAATCTATAATTTCACTTGTAATTAGGCCACGGACCATCGGAGCTATAGGATCAATTGGCCATTGCAACATTTAGTGACCCAAGTCGTCGGTGTTGCCTTTGTGCAAGGCAGTATGCGTCATAAAAACTAGGATTTTTTCGCCCAAAATTAAAGTAATAGAAATATCTACATATCATTTCAGGCGTGGTTTTATAAAATTGGTTGGTTTTTAAGCATGAATCAAGAGGATGTGTATAAGTGGTATTTCCGCTTACTTTCGGATTTGGCCTTTATTAAATATAGCTTTAAGTAGTATGACATTCGAGATTATTGCATATCGTAAATGTACATAAATCTTTACACAAATGAGAGCTTATTAGTAAGCGCAGGAAATGCTACTTAAAGATTAGTAGATATAATGACGTGCTGTTTAGGAAAGAATCTGTGCTTGCAATGACTAAAAGTATGAAAATTTTTCAATGTCTTTTCGTCATTTTTAACAGAACAACTCTTTTTCCTAAAAATGAGAGAGCAGCACTGGTTCGATTTTTGAAAACTGCCAAGTATTCTACATATGTAATGATGCAGCCCAATTTGAATAATATTTTGGTACCAAATAGTTTGTCGAACTTGGTTGATTTTACCTTATCGATTCGCTTAAGTTTGTACAAACTAGAGTATTAAGTATTAGGTATTAAGTATTAGGAGTATTAAGAATGAGATACCCCTGCTAAATTTTCCTTGTGATTACACTACATCGCGCTTAGCTGATGTAGTAACCTGGAAAACAGTTTTTCCAGGTCGTGAGAGTTGGTCCGATGAGACTGCTCCGCTAAGAAAGTTATCCATTAATGCTATAGTATGTTACACAGATGGATCGTTAGTAAAATCGTGGGGTAAGAACTTTATAGGGGCAGGTGTCCTACAGGGGAGTAAGGACTGTGTATACTCGATAGGCGAGTATAGCACTGTGTTTCAAGCGGAGGCATATGCAATAAAAACGTGTGCAGACAATGTCATAGACAACGATGCACGTAATATGAATATAAGAATCTTCTCAGATAGCCGAGCTGCTCTTAAAACACTTGAAGCTTATGAGGTGAGATCTAAATTGGTTACAGAGTGTAAGATAAGCTTGGGAGTACTATCTAGTATGAATGAGGTAGTACTTGTTTGGGTACCTGGCCATAGCAATATTCCAGGGAATGAAAGAGCCGATGAGCTTGCTCGTAGGGGCTCTGCTAGAACACCAATTATAGGACCAGAACCAATTCTTCCAGTTGCAAGGAAAGAAGTAACTTCTAGGATAAAGTCCTGGCTACACAGAAAATTCATCACCAGATGGAGGCAGGAGACTAAATGTAAACAGACAAAGAGTATTATAAGTACACAAGATAACAAGTGTGGTAAATACCTTATGGGACTTACGAAAAATAAGCTTAGGCAGTGTGTTCAAGGGATAACAGGACACAGTTGGTTAAATTACCACTTACATAAGCTAAAGATAGTGGGAAGCAAGAAGTGTACACACTTTGGTGTTGATGAAACAACTGAGCATTTTCTCTATAGTTGTTCACTCTTTGCAGAAAATCGGAATAAAATATTTGGAGGTCAAGAGTTGAGAGTAGGAAGTCTGAGAGACCGTAACATATGGCAGTTGTGCAAGTTTATCCTCAGCACAGGTAGGTTATCATGTCAAGACAACGGATGACCCCAATGGATGAACGGTGAGGTTGTTGCAAACAGGTATATATATCGTCTTTATTGTTTACTTAGTTTTTATATTGTAAATGACTGCTTACGGGCTGATGCCATGGGCATTTTTCCTTGATGTCCCCGCATATCTTTCTAGCCCTGTATACCTGTATCTGTATCTGTTGTACAAATTAACAAACAAAATTGTTTATTAACCAAACGCATACTAGTAACTGGTAAAGTCAGCGTAACGAAGTTTGCACCGGGCGTTAAGGCCGTCATGGCGAGCTCGAAACTTAGGATATGGCTTACCAACTGCCAGTGTACTAGTTAACAAAAATATATGTACAACAAACGATATATTTACAGACAAAGTTATACGTTCAAAGCAAAGGTTAATAAACTGGTTTACAGCCAGAAAGGGATTTCCTCTTATATCTGGCTGACGAGATGGGAATGCAATTTGTGGTCGTTTAGGACAAAAGATGTTGCAAGGGAGTAAATATCACTTTTATTTTTAAAGGTTTCTTTTAAATTGCAAGTATTGGTTTAAATTAAGCATGTTCAACGTCTTTTAAATCTTAGAGTCCTATGCTTTGACTAAGGGCTCAGAACCAACAAAACTGGGTAACTTGTTCCATACATGACCTGTTCTAACTGCGAAGCTATGTTTTAACGAGTTAGAGCGAAACTTTGGCTTGAGCAGCTTTTTCCGATGGCCGCTCATATTTGTGTTACCGGACATTACAAACAAGTTTTCGCAGTAACTAATTTCATGGTTGAGACATTTAAATATAAGGATTAGGTCCCGTTTCAAAAGACGTAGCTCCAGAGGTTCTAATCGAAAACATGCCAATCTTTCATTATAAGACATTTCCTGAATGCCCATTCTGGCCGCTAATCTACGTGTGAACTACCGCTGAACCCTTTCCAGCTTCTCATTTTCCAACAAATAGCACGGTGACCAGACTTGGCTACCGTATTCTATAATCGGGCGGACGTATGACAAATAGGACGTCCGTATTGATTCTTGATCACTATTTAAAAAACAGCGAAATAACATTAATTACTCGATAAGCTTTAGCGACAATGACATTATAGTGAGTTTCGTATTTTAGATCACTGCTTATCGTAACACCTAAGTCACTAAATTGGGCAACAGAAGGAATTTCAGATCCACTAATGTTGTAACGGAAATTGGGGTTATTTTTGCCCAAGTGCAATATATTACATTTAGGGACAGAAATAGAGAGTTGCCACGTATCTGCCCAAGTTACTAAAGAGTTAAGCGCATTTTGAAGATATGCTGTGGCGGTATTATCGGCGCTATTTGCAATATATATTTATACACAATTTAACTTCATCAGCAAACAATTTGCAGTTTACGTGTTCAAAACATAGATGAAGATCGTATATTATACGACAAACAAGAGGGGTCCGAGTATGCTAACCTTGAGGTACATCAGAAGTTACTTTATGGGTTTTTGAAAAAGTGTTGTTCAGTTTTACCCTGAATGTTCTGTCATGAAGAAATGCTTTAATCCATTGAAATAGGGCTCCACCTACGCCTAGAGCGGAAAGTTTTTGGAGTGGACATAAATGGAATAGACCTATATTCCTTTATATTCTGGCATGTCTTTTAATCGAGAAGCTTGTTGCAAGGCTGAGCGCGCCACAGTTGATGCAAGGTAACGAACTTTGAGCAGCCATTGAGACAGTTTCTATGTCTTCCGTTCTCAGGCACTCCCGAGAAGACCAAGCAATGTTTGTTGGAGTCATCGTCAATATCAGATGACCTTATAACTGCAGTATGATTTCCATTTCTAGCTGCCACCGATGCATAAATTGGATGACGGACATTGTCTTGACTATTATCAGTCGTCTGTTGCATAGTTGCGAATGCGGGAAACGTGGCAAAGTTAGCGACAGTTTCGGTAAGCGTTTCGAGGTGTCGTTCAATCTTATCCAATCGGTCGATATTACCGAGTACCAGAGTCGTTGGCGTGCCAGTGAGCTTTGCATTGCGACGATTGAGCGGAAATTTTTGACATGCCTGACATACGACAAGAATATCGTCGGCGTCAGCCACTGCTTTTAGAGATTTGTTGTTGCGGATAGATGAGCAGGAGAAATGTATCTATCCCGCGCATAACCCGCATTCGAAACCATGGGGACCACCGTCATTTTTGCAAGTAACGCAGTTGGTGGATCTTGAATGGGAAGTCGTTGACGGCGCAGTCGGCATAGATTGGCGTGACGAGGTTGATTTAGCCATGCCTTTGGAGTTGCTAACCAGATTTCGAATTATAGTAGTTGTAGTAATGTAATAATTTTAATAGGTAATCTGGTGTAACGCACCAGCACGTCTATTCGTCTTTGCTGTTCAATCTATAAAAGCACCCAGCAGGCAATGTCCCACTGAATGCAATCGTGTTAAAAGCAAACATGTATAAACGTTTTCGATTTAACGAAAATGTGGAAGCTAATTTTAATTTTGTTTAGAAATCAGCCTGTCTGGAGTAAAAAATTCATTTCTAGATGCGTCCAAAAACATGAGGTTGACATAATGCCCTCTTTGGAAACTACAATGTGAAACACATTTCGCGCTTTCTATATTGTAAGGACATTTTGACCCGAAACCTTATATGCTTTATCTTGCTAAAAGAATATTACCGTTAGAGTGTGTGAGTCCTAATATATACGTATGCAATCACGGTTTTATTGCATGTTATCCAAAGAATGTTTGTTAGCATTATCTTAAAGTCGGCGCTAAAAGCGAAAACTTTCCCAGTGCCTTTTCCTGTAAATAGAGCCAACAACGGGTTGGTTTGGCCGAATTGCTTTGGCCGGGGTACGCGGCTAAATATTGATTGCTTCGGCGCCGTTTATCTTTGCTATTTAAAGCTTGTCGTTGCTTTGCTACACCATTGCTGCTGCTTCTGCTGGCTGCTGATACTTTTGTCACTGCCACATTGGGTAGTCAAAAGGCACAACAACGCCAAGAACAACAACAACAAAACTACGCTCAGCTACACTGCGTACTGCGGCACCTCGGTCTCTGTCTGTGTGTTTTCAGCTCGTATTGTGACTACACTAGCTTGGCTGTAGATTCCTCGTTTATCGATTACCCGTTCGTTGCAGCATTAGCGCCGTCACTGCGCTATTTTGAAAATCATTCGTTCAATGCCATTGATATTTGTTACAATTATAATCGGTGTCTTATCTCTTGCACTCTATTACCAGTTTCGGACTGTCATACGTTTACTTTTACTAGACACCGCTATATGCGTGTACCTACTAGTCTCGACTTTGAAAGGTGGGTGTATTTATATAATACAAACAAGCAAAATTTTATTGGTTGATCACTGATGATATATTGTATTAATACATGCCAAAAATTGAAATTAAATATTTGTTATTCTTGTTACAACAAATATACACAATTGTGTCAACTAATAAAGACTAATCAGTTAGGGTTGCCCTTTTACAATTGACTTTATGTGTCTGTCATAATGTAAAAAAACGAGTAACTTCTACCTGTTTAAGTAAGTCTGATTTAAACGCTTCACAAGATTTTTGTCTACAAATGTAATATTGTTGCTAAGGGCGTTGTGTATTTAAAATTTATTATTAGCTATACTATTAGCTAATTTGGGTTTTAGTTCTAGTCTTAGCCCAAAATTTTTTTGTTTTAGCCCAAAAGATTGCCCCCTTATATCCGCCGTTGAAACAAATATATAACACTGCAAAATGTAAGCAAGCTAAATTAGGCACAACCAATGTATTTTGGATAACATCTAATTTCGCATTAAATTTAGTAAGCAGAAAGGGCGGGCTTAGCTTAAGCCTTTTATATCTACTGTGCTGATAGGTTTCTATCGTAATTTAAATGTTCGCTCAAATTAACTTGACTTAGTAAGCTTTTGAATGGTTTTCTTTTAAAATCGTCATTCAAGGAGTGACAACCGAGTCAGTGAGCGTATTCCAAGCATTGGCAACTTTTACTTCTACTTTTACTTTTTCTTAGGTGTTTTGCGTTGGTGGAGCGTTTGCGGTCTTCGTTGTTACGGAGCATGGGCACAGGTACAGCTACGTGGGCGTATTTGAATAAAAATATATGCGTCTATATGGCTTCCAAGCTTTTGAAGTTAACATATAGCGACATGTAACAACGTAATCAACCGCGATGTCGTTAAACTTTGAGTAACGCACGATGAAAAGAAACGAACGTCTGTAGTTGCAGCGAAGTGCAAAAGCATGGCAACGGCCGGCCGTAGACGAACTAACCTAACTACACTCGATAAGTTAGTTAGGTTAGTTGAGAGTGTTGCAAAAGTAAATTATATAATATTCAACGCTCGACAGCAACGACAACAACAACAGCGACTCTTTTGCTACACATACATTCATTCGAACAATTGAGAGGTTGAACAATCTATAGAGTGTCGGTTGTATCATACATACAAAGTGCGCGTGTTGTAGCAGCAGCTTCTTTTGTTTTCCGTTTCGGTCACCGTTTTACTTCTTTCCGAAGCTTCGTCGTAGTTCTGATGTTCTTGTGCTGATGTTAAACACAATTGCTGCACAACAGCAATGGCGCCGAACCACAACATACGTGCCCCGCGACGGTTTTCAAGCTGCAATGCTCGGGTCGACGTAAACAGACTCTGACTAGTGTAGTACTCAGGCAGTAGGAGCAGCAGTATATTCTAGTCTTCTTGAGTTGAGTGTCGATGCTGCTGCTGCTGCTTCATCTTCTGTTGTTGTATTATGCGTAATGTCTTATCTACACCATGCAATGCGTTGTTGTTGTCCTTGGTTTATAATATTATAATGGCGTTCTTCGAGTAAGGAACGGACGGCTTTACAAAAGTTCTCCGTGTAGTGAGATGCTGCAAAACCACGCGTTTTGGTGTTTTGAGCGAGATTATTTTGCTACACGCACTGTCGAGTCGACTGTAGTAGCAGTTGTAGTTCGCTTCGTTTTACGGTTTCAGGTTTTCGTACTTCGCCGAACGTATATTACATATTTTTGAGGTTTAGGTACGCCGAAGAGCGAAGAACGTTAAGGTATGCGCGCTTTATATTAGCAAAGTGTAAATGGCTTGTTTTGCAGTTGTTTAGAGCATTTGTACATTGGATCACGGATGGTCTTGCATATTTTGAATAGCAAACAATAAGTGAACGCTGTCGACTGTAAAGCCGTGTTCACACTGCATCCGATCCGGTGCGATCCGAAATATCATGCACAATTTTTCGTATCGAATCGGATAAAGTAGTGTAAAATATACATATACACGCATATGATAGGTATAAAGATTAGTCGGATCGCATTTGATTCTTGGATCTTCCTCCTAGAAGGGAATGCAGTTAGTTTTAACCCAATTGCATTCAGTTCTAAAAGGAAGAACAAAGTATACGTTTCTGGTGCATTACACCAGACATATTGTATTATAAATATATATAGCTATTTCTTGCTAGCGATAATATTGATTCAAATCTAGCAACAAAACGTTCATTATTGATCCAGTTATTACCAAGTGTGCAGAAGCGACTGACGTATGCCATCTTAGTAGTATCAATCGAAGTGTAAGCAAAAGCAGGTCTTACATAATAACGACATCAAATAGCTCGCTCAATATCTCCACACTAGAATCCCTGCAGAACCGCTACTTCTCCAGCCTTGAATTCCAATACACTGCTTACGTGTTGTTAATGCAACCTAGACGGTGGCGTCGATTGTTTCGAGTGTGGTCTGTGTCGCACAGAGGATTCACTTCAAATGCGGCGGCAACGATAATAACCTAATCGAAGCAGTTGCTGTAATGATCACATCCTCGTCATTTGCTCCTACTGCGAAGAATTTGCCAAGCAGTGCCGCTGTGTCACGCTTCCTAATACATCGACTGTACTCAGTACCGATAATCGGCAGAAACAAGATTGGTTAAATCAAACAGCAACTAACATCGCTAGCTTCTGCCGTGAAAAAGTTAACGAAAGCATCACAGCGACCAAATTTCGGCTTTCCAGGGCATCTGTTGCAACCCCAAAGAATGTCAATTTGTGGGCACAAATGGTTGCTCAACATGGTAACCCTGGTGCACTTGTCATATACACTGACGCATCTGTAGGCGAAGAAGCAATACGTCGACGCTGTCGAGTTATCAGCGGCCTCCGGAAAATTTAAATGATTTTGACGACGCCACCAACATTGTAAAAAAAAGTTGGACCCGTCTGCCAATATTGGGGAAGTGTACCGTATGGGACTTCATCGAGCTGATTTCGCGTCACAAGCTCGTACTACACCCCGACTTCTCAAAGTCTATTTGCCGTCTTCTTGCGTGGCCAAACGTATTTTGCAGCCTGGATTCGATTAATTGTTGGTATGTCTGGCATTTACACATGGCGATCTATGACGCCAAAAGAACGCAAAACCGCTGCTGCTCTCCATCAAAAACCGTCCAAATTAAACAATAAACTCAGTGAGTGCTCTAGCTATCGTGATTGCTACGTTTTCATTAATGCAATCAAACTCTGTATTAAAAAAGTGTCTGGTAGACGATCAAGGTAAACTTGTCTGAAGTAAAGGGCGTGATGTTTTATACATTGTGAAGGTTGGCAATAAATTGGCGGTTGAGTTAATCTAAGTAGTAGGACAGTCATACAGTGTTGAGAATGTCGACGCTGTTGACTGTAAGCTGTTAAACGCTCACAGAGATAACATGGAACGCCTCGAATCACTTAAATAGCAACACTTATCACGTTATTGCCGTTTGTGAAACGTGGTTAAATGAATCTGTATCCAAATCACTATTTGAATGCAATTACTGGATCTTAAGAAAATATAGAAAAGGTCGGGGTGGTGGAGTGGCTTTGTTCGTAAGCAAAAGCATAACTAATTTTCCGGCAAGTTTGAACACAATGAATTTGAAGATTTAGAAATAATCACAATCGATGTTATTTCTTTCTAAGCACAGGATTGTGGGCATTTTTCGTCTATATTCTTCGAATTATGATCATACGTTAAAACTTATAAACAGTTTGTGTCATCTCGGAAACACAATATGGCCCATTACCGTAGTTGGAGACTTTACCTTCCCAGATATCGGCTGGTTTTCGTATTCTTTCCCCACTACCGACATCATAAACTGTTTTATGAGCTGTGTACTAGAATTAGGCTTAACACAGCGAGTTTACAATTTCATGAAATATTCTTTGAATTGTAAAAGAATATCTGGCGTGCAAAATTCAGAGATACTTCTTTGAAATGGCATGAAAACTTATTTTCAGTGTACAAAGGGCATTAGACTCTCTGTCGATGTGGTCAAACACATGGCAATTGCCAATTTCAGCACTGAATATTTTGCACATGGGATTGTCCAGCCCAAAGTATGTCACATGGGGTGATTCTGATGCCGTTAGAGTAGCGATATGATTGTGATACCAGCTGTTTTTCAGGCCAATATCCGTTTTACGAATAGAGATGAAATGTGGAATTGGACTGCTGCTATTGTTCTTTATAACACGTATTTATATTGTAGTAGGCTTTTCCAGTAGGACAGTCAAAGCAGAGTTTTTGCAACATAAGTTTGCTCTGCCTGACTGGCAGCTATCTATCAATTTTCTCTGGCAAGAATTGAGGCATTTGCTTAAAAAGAATTTAAAATGGTAAGTGTTATTTAGCAGCAAATGAAGTCCGGTTTAAAATATTCTGTGATTAGTAGCTTCATCATGCTCAAGTGTGGCAGTAACGTTGATATCACAATCATCACATTATTGCTTTTGTGTAAGTGGAGTAGTTATGATACCGCAGTATAGCAATCAGCCCTTAGGTTTCATAATCACTCCATTAACGTTTCCAGACACCTATATTTCTGAGTTTACGTTGCCATACTTCTGTATATATTAATAATTTTACTATATATTCCGCTCACATATTGATATCTGCTATTATCTCGTTATGTCTATAACTTGTGTTCCAAATCCGTAAATCCAATTCCATATCTTACTGAAACTTATTTTACAAAGGGCAAAAAAGAAATGGTGGCTACAAAAACACAAACTATTGCATCTGCAGTAAAGTGATCAGTAGCATAAACAATCGTGTTGCAACGATTATGTGTCGTCTGTGCTTTCACATCATGTTGTGCTTGCACCGAAAGTCCGCATTGCTCTATTAGCCAACGTTTTACTTTCGTATAGGTTGATATTCATTTGCTTAGAAGGGAAATTTAGTCGTATATATCGAATAGTGTTTGACTGAAGGACTAAAACAATTTGTGTCAGCCATAGAACCGCCATATTTAATCGCGACATCGTTAGTCGGATCAACTGGTGGCTCGGGTTCATGTCACTATTATTCGCCACTTCAATAAGGAACAATAAGCGTGAACAATAATGAACATGCTCAACGAGATTTGTTTTATCTTTCGCTGAAATCATTCATTTTTTCATGTGTATTTGTTCTTATCGCTGCACTGATTTATCCCGGTTGATCACTTTTACTTGTAACTTACTAGTTACACTTAACTATTTGTCGAAATACACTGCCGACAACAGGGTGTGTTAGACACACCATTTTTATATTTTTTCAGAGGTAGCTAGCTAGGGGTATTGCAACTTCTCGACAGTGTCAAGCATACCATGTCTTCTTGCAGTTTCAGTGACAGTGTGCGGCATTATTTCATCAACGTTCATATGATCTAGATACAAATATCGAGAATTTTAAAAAACCTAAAAGCACATTTGACTAATACGCCGCATTATATACAGACGGTGTCCGTTACAGTTAATTCGCGCCAAATTAGTATATAAGGTGTGTACCACACTGTAAAGGCAAAAACTTAGTAGCTAAGGTTTGTCGGACACCCTCGGAAATTGATTTACAGTATGGTTGTCATCCTGACTGTGTACACCGTAGGGTCGCGATTACAGGGGGACAAATGTTCAAACAGCGGGGACGTTATAACGTGAACTCTGCTTAAATTTATTGTATTATGCTGCACACTAGCAGAACCTCATACGACTGCCGCAGGAATAACCAAACAGAATTAGCTAAGTGTATTGGTGAAAGTCTGAGCTGTAACCGGTAACCTAAGACACGTCGAGCTTATGCTTATTGCTTCGACTCCTATCGCTATGGTCAGATTCTGATGCCCTGAATTATATTAGCTTCAGAATAAACTTACTTCAACAATATGACCTGTTTTTGCCAGTAATGTTAATAAATTTTAAGTACAATTAAATATCTGCAATTAACTAATATTAAACTAAAGCTTTCGTATGACAGAAACATATTTGGTAATATTCATATTGTCAGCAGTTATCGATGAGGTGGTTGTTGTTTCTTAGCTTATACACCTCATTCTCCGCCCAAGCTTGTATGGCGGAGAAGCGCCAAGATTTCTTGGGGGATAAACATTCCAAGCATTGTGGGGGCCATCTGAAAAACGACAGCATTGTTGTAAACTGCTGCGTATATGAAGTGTGTCTGAATGCCCCTTACATAACGTATTTATAATAAACATGCCAATAGCAACAGTTGAAAATAAAAATTTATCGAAGAGTATATTAGTATATTTACACTCCGCCATGCTAGTGCAATTTGTGTTATACGATGATGTGGTCGTTTTTCGGCTTATTCCCTTCTCAAAGGATTCTAGAAGGTACTCACTAAAGGTTCTTGGGATGGGGTCTCGGCTAGTCCCTAAGGTTCCTTGTTAAGAAGTAACTATTACATCGCCAACGAGCAATCTAATTAAAACTACATATTTAGCGACCTTTGAGTATCCTGCTACTCGAATCTTGTTGGTTATTGCGACCTGGTAGCTACTGGCCACCAAGGTCCCTTAGGCGGGGCTAGCTGATACCCCACAAAGTACACAGGATTCCCTGGAGGGCTAAGGCAAAAAACGACTACACAATTGTATAAAGGAAACTACACGACTATGACCGAGTTCGAGTGTCACACTCTTCTACAAATTTTTATCACGGACTCTTGCTAATACTGCATAGTTTTGAACCAAGTCTCATTGCGATGCTGTCCGACGCTTGCCTACTTATGTAGTAATCGGGCACCGTTCCAGCATTATGTGTGTGGTACAACGACAAGTATATTGCACCATGCTTGTCGATGTGCGCATGCTTGTGCTCGTAGATTGCTTTATGGTTTTGTCAGACCAATGAAACAATACAAGAAATGCTACATCGGATGTAAAATGTCTAATCGGTTGGCTGGTAAGTATATAGTTGTCTTTGCGATAAGCCGAATGCTGTCAGCGTTGGTTTGACAATTATACATTTCTGTGCAGATTTCGATTGTGCACATATATGTTGTACGTTGCCGTATTTAGTGATTAATACATTTGAGTATGGTGGCCCATGAATTTAGTCACTCTGGTGCTACTACTATATATATAGTCTGGTTGACTATCGGGTAGTGCTAAAACATCAACAAGGCGTTATATATTTTATATATTTTGATTTAACGCTTTTGTTTGACATCATTTAACGGCGTGAAGACCTAATATTTTGTACGTTTGCAGATGGCTTTGTAATATATTTCCTGTTATTGAGATATCGTTTTACTCTTTGCAATTTATTTTAATTATATTACTCAAAAAATATGTGCTCGGATTAACATTAACAAGGTGTTATATTTTTAATTTTATTGTTTACGTTTACGTTACTTGCATATCCAGCGAATCGAAGAAGCAGTTAGTTGTATGCGCACTGATAAATTTAAGCGTCAAAGCCCAACAGCAGCATAAATCGAAGCTAGAGACGTGGGGGTTTTGCAAGATTTTGCCAAAATGTCTCCAGATTGCAAATTTAACACTGAAAACTTGACTTAAATACAGTTCGACCCAAAATCGGATACATGGGGCATATATTTCAATTTGTTTACTAAGCCATATTAAGATTGCAACCAGAATTTTTGGTACCATTTATAACCCGGTGCACATATTTCGTACTTAATTGACTACGTCCATATTGAAAACTGCAACATCAAACATCAAATTTAAAAATATGGATAATCTAAAATATATCAGTTGAAATCGAAAAGTAAACATTTGTGAACTTCGAAAAAATTCTGAGTCTGAAATATGACATGTAAACGGTTTTTTGGTTATAAATTGGACCGAACTCAAAATTTTTCGAAAATTGAAAAAGTTCGATAAGTATATACTGAATCTGCTTTGTGTGTGCATGTCAGGGTATTACGGTAATTACGGATATAAATTTTTTTCCGGTCCCTTGTTTTAGGGGTCATGTTGCCCTCCAAAACCTGGCATCGAGTAAAAATTTAAGTTTGCAACACGACCACCAAAACTGGGACTAGAAAAATTTATGTTTGTGATGCCATGACCGCTCCCCCCAAAAAAGTTGTGGGGGTGGCCGAGCCGGAAGCAGGTGGCACGGGCGAAATGGATCGCGCCATGCCCGGCGTGTTTATATTGGTGACGGTGAAAAGCCATCAATAGATTCTTGGTACAGCGAAATGAAAAACGCCGTAATTTGGCCATTTCTCATGTTAAAACTGCTTTCCTTAGTTCGCGCAGTAAAACGCTAACGACATTTTCAGAGTAAATTTACGGTAATTAAATTAAGGGTTTCAGACTTATGTTCAATTCTTGTTACAACTATATTAAAAAGCCATTATCACGATTTTCGGGTTCCATGTTGTATACGAAGCCAGGGAATAACTGGAACCGGAACCAGATCCGGAATCGATCCTAGTCTTCGAAATTTATATATAGTAAACAGATAAAGGAAGAAATCAAAGTATAATGGATTTAAAATGCATTAAAAATAACTTTTGCATTAAACTTGATGTATTGCGATGGTATTATTGCCTTTCTGAAACTTTAAAGAAACTGAGGAAGCTAATAATGTTTATTTATCGATCAATATGTCGGACTTTGGACACTCAGAGCAAAAAATGCCTTCCACTATACAACCTTGCGTATACTGCGTCAAATTGAATGTGCTTACAACGCATGGAGCGTAGAATAAACACTATTGGTCTGTCTCCAGTCGCCTCCCTTTACTGCACATACGTTTGTTATATGTTCTGTAGGAAACTTGAAATTATTGGTTTATATGATTCTAAGAAAAATAATAGATAGAAGGTAATTTTCTGATCAATGGTCAGAGACACTCTATAGGCTAGCGTTGTCAAACAGTGCCCGTTAGTTAGATCATAATGATAACTTTCTAATCAGAATGCTATAAATGAGACACATTGTGATGCTGCTCGCACAGTTTCAATAAATACAGTTCATTGCCAAGAAAGCAGTTTCTAGCTGCGTTGTAGATAACGTTAGTTTACTTCAATTTAGACTGATTTACCAAGTTTACAAGCGCACTGGCGTATGCTTGACGCAATTTATGTTACCCAAGCATACCCTAAGTACTTCTGCGTAAACCATACTCTGTTACCGAGTTGGACCGGTTTCATTCAAAGGTATCCCACAGACTTTTGGATGTGTAAAATAGCTGCAACAAGCATCGACCTGGCTTTGATTTGTTATCAAACTTCTGCAGGTTATTATGAAAAATTCCTGATACGTTTCACATGGCGAATTGCTTATTTAATCTTTTCTTTTGCTTGGTTGTATTGGAGCTTGATCATTGTATAATATATATATTACATGTTTGGATCACAGATGAAGCAAAAAACGTGGAAAATTTCAAACAAAATTTTTAAACCGGAATTCCGGTCCTGGTATGGTTTTTGCCCTTTACCGGAACCGCAACCGGGACACGATTTTCGCCGGAACCAGAACTGGAATTTCGGTTGCTCCCCTGACGTAGGCATATTATCGATATTTAGCTGACGCTGTTGCAACAAGTGGAGGTCTCTGATTTTTTTGGAGATTGTATCGATAAATTATGCATTCGAGATGTCTGTTTCTAGTCATGAAGTCACCAATATATATTTACCTGAATTCCAGAAGCCACCGGTAAATTGTTCCTTTGCATAAATAGGGAAATTAAAAATGTTAATAAAAACCGTAATTTGGCAAATATTACTGACGTTTTAAACATCTTATTCCACCAAAAAATTTTTTTGTTCCGATTCTGACGTACCCGTAACAGTTTAAAAAAGCAACTATGAAACAAAAATCAGGGAAATACGGAACACATACACCTGTTCATGCCACTCGTGTGCCCCAGTTACATAAATGTATATATCGGACTTGTAATGGATGGTCCACTTTAAAACCGAAGGGGAATAAAATTGGTTCACACAAAATTAAAATTATTGGTAAATGGGAAGATTACTTGTACATGCAGTTATTAACACAAGTTTCAAATTACTGGGCAACTATTGTGCTAAAACATTACTGAGTGCATCGAAGTTAACAAAACCCCAAAATTTTCAAATTTATGGGGTCTATGTACCGCCCAAAATTATTTATTTCTCTTTCGGTGTTTCAACGCGAATGATGTATAAATGGTGTATATTCGACGCCGTGATTGATGGAGTTGCTACAGCAATTCAGTGCGTCATTTTTAAATGCGTATATATGCTCAGTTGCTGCTGTTTCTAATTGTAGTTGCTTTTGGTGCAATAACTAACTGAAAGCTTTTAAATGTCGTGTCTTGCTCCGATTTTACAGACCTAATTTGGACGCCCTAGTTAGTGCTCGTTATGTTTAGTGTGCATCTGGTTGTCCCAGAGTTTATTGTATATACGTTGTTCTCTTGTAGTTGGTCGTGACTATTATGTGCTTTAAGAGACTTGAAGACAGACATAATGCAGCTAGTCAGTCAATCGACGAAGCTGCGTCGTACGCTGGCTGCGGTGCTTTGTGAGCAATTGCTCCCGTTGCATAGTTTATGTTGTTCCTAGGACGTCTCTTCTATTGCTGTCTTGCTGCTTTTGGCTATTGCTACAACAACAACAACGACGACGACGGCCCGAACCGAATTGATTGTTTGACGACTCGAACTGCTCTATAATATTGGAGAACTATTTATGTGCGTGTACGACGACTCTGAATGTTGTTGTTGGGTTTCGGCCTATTTACTGCTGCTGCTGCTTGCTGCTAATGCCGAAAAGCGTGAGTGAGTGACTGACTAAGCAAAACGGTGGGACAACTAAAAGTATCTAACCAACCAACGAACACCGCAGCGTTGCAGTAGACGCTGTCGTTGTCATGCCAGCCGCCGACGGGTTGCTTGCGCTCTAAGCAGTCAGTGTTGTTGTGCCAGTGTGTACTCTGCAGCTCAGCTATGTTCCCGATCGGATAGAAATGTATTTAAATTATTATTGTTCCGCTGCTTTACTATCACTACAACCAGTAGTGATTGTATTTGAATGTACAGACTGACACATCGAAAGATAGTGGATTGTATAATTTTTGCCGTTGGAAATTGTGACGCACGGCCGGCAATTATAGATGTATATATCGGCGCATACGTATATAATGTATTTATTTTGTATACATATATTATATAAATATGTCAGATGTATATATATTTAAAAAGAGTATATATTGCATTTTCACGGCATTTGGTAGAGAGTTCATATATATGCAGCGTTATAGCCGTGCAGAATCAATAATTTGTAACTGAATTTTTATTTTCCGAAAGTTAAAATTATTACTCAGACACGACAAAGGGTTTTCCCCTACATAGGTATATATACGCAATAAATCCGATTCCTAGGTGCTACAACGGTCTTTGCACTTAACGTAAGCATCGCACACAGTTAAACACTCATTGTTTACCGTTTGATTCACACTAGGTAATAGCAGCCATTAATTAGTTCCTCTGCTGTTGCGTAACCTTGGAGTAAACTAAACGACTCCTGCAACAATCCTTTGATTTTTCAGCGGTTGAACAAACTAGAAAGACGCATGGGTTAGGATATAAAAATGACCAAAATCGTCTTTCCGAAAATGTAGTGGGTCTTTAGCGGTTTTGCTGGCTATATCCGTGAAATTCGGCTAGCTAATATTCCATGTTATATTTCTACCACGTTGGACATATTTATTGCTGGTAATTACTTTCTACCCTCTCTGTTTATTGCTTATGATTATTTTCTACCTCCTAAATTATTAAGACTAGTAACTCTATCGAGATTACAGAGCGTAGTAAAGCATACAAACCTAACACCGGCAATAAGTTTCCCATGCCCGAAAACCGCCAAGTGCAAGCTGTCAGCCTCCGAGAACGTCACAATAAAATAGGAATTTTGGGTCGAGTCATACCCTCGTACCATGAAACCATATGTCACAGGACAAAACCAACTCCGATAATCAGTTCCCATGCCCGAAAACCCTCAAGTGAAACTTTTTAGCCGCACAGGACGTCAGAATAATTTTTCAAATTTTGGGTCGGGGAACCATGGGGGCGCCATACCCGTGTACCTCAAACCCCATAACTCCAGAACCTTCATTGGAAAACAAAGAAAGAAGCACCGGCATTTATTATTTTACTAAGAAATAAAGCCAACGAGAAAAAAATTCGAAAGTTGAGATAAAATAATCTTGCATCCATGAAGGGTACTAAAATGGTAAAAAACCCTCCTTTTGACCTCTGACCCCCGAACCAGACATCAGATAAAAAACGCTCGGGGATATAAAAGGTAAATCGACTATGCCGGTTCGAATGAGCACAGGATCATACAAATCGGTTAAGTCGTTCCTGAGTTATGGCTGATCACAAACAAACGGAATTTATTTAACCCCTGCAACACACAATCTCCACTACGTTACACTACGCTCTGATAAACGCAACCTTTCAAACCTCTTTGGGGAAACTCACACAACAGTTCAAGTGACCCGCAATGTAATGCAGAACACGTTTATTAAATCACGGCCCAGTGGTATATCGCGCTGTACAATCCTACCAATCCACAAAGTGTGTGTTCGACTCCCGCTGGGTACCTGAATTTTTAGATATGGGGTTTTTGTTCCAAGCAAAGAAATGATTATCATAACTAATAAAATCATTATGGCACTAATATAACACTAAGAAAAGGTCCTTCCAATGTGTTTATTCTATTGATGTCAATTGATGACCGATAAATTTATAAGCCAAAGTGGAGACTACATCGGTTCGCAGATATTATCGAGCAGATATACAGAAACATAGATAACAATGTAACAACAGGAATCAGGTTAAACATGTGACACCAAAATTGTATAAACCCAACGGACCGTGCGAAGCATCTAGTCAGAGGCTTATGTGGAAAGCACTTAAAGGAATTTTTAAAAACAATTGCTCTGTAGAAGAGACAAAATCGGTCAAAAATTATTTATCAAACATGTTTTGAAAGTTTCAGTAACTGAAACAATGAGAGGAACAGTTGTAACTTCTGTCTTTGATTTAGATTAGATTAGTTGCTTTTGAGTCGTCAAAGTAGTTGAGAATTGGGACCCTATGCGTTTCTAGATGGCATTTGTACTGTGAAATTTAAACCATCGTAAGAATTTACGCTACAAGATACTCGGTTATTCATCCAAGCCATCAAATTCATTTGCTTAGCGCTATATGTTATTTTCACGGGTCTCAGGCGACGCAACAACAAGTGGGTGACGAAGCTTATTGCCCATTGCAGTACATAGATTTTTGTGAAAATAATTGCATCTTGTTTGAGGCCTGTATAGTAAATAATATAGGGCTATATTATCTATAAGGGAATAATACACTACATGATATTTTACCATGCTTGCAGTTGGTCCAAACCATCAGGAATGAAAACTGTGCTGGTTCTTTGGTATCAGGAAACAGCCGCTATGATTAACGCACTTGTCCACTCGTACGCAACATTAACATTGTTTCATCCACTAATGCACATTTATCCCTTGATTTGGCTTTGGAATCGGCCTGGATTTTTGCACTGAATAATCGCTCACGTTTGGAATGAAGCTGTTAACAGCTATGATCTAGTTTTAATTAGCGACTGGTAGCTCCTTTAGAAGCGTTCATTGGGGCTAAATGGTGCATGGAACGGATGATAAATCTTACCGTATAAGGTAATTATTCACTGACGTGTTAGCTAGCTGTGGCATATTTTTATATACTTGCTTAACTTTTTGCATATACTAAGGTATTCTATCAAACCTAATTTTTCAATGCTAAGCACATTTTTTCGATGCGAAATTATATGGCAAGTAGAGCTGAGGATTCAGGCCGAAAGCAAGACCCATGGGCCGGGCCTGTCTCATTTTCTTGCGGGACTGAGATGAAAATTTCGGACCGGTCTGTGCCCTCTATTTTCACAAAAGCCCTCAACGAAATGTTGGGACGATAATAGTGCAAGCAGACACACCAGTTATTTACCCGTGAAGCCATTGTAAACGGAACAACTTCGACCTGTTGCGGTCAGTGACTGTTGCTATGTTCCAAGCTGAGATTTCTGAACCTTCTTTACTGTCCCATGATGACAATATGTACTGACGATGTATTATTGGCAACACAGCACCTATTTTTCACACTCAGAACCGTGGGGTCTTTATTTTTTCCTCCAATGACAAAGAGCTTTCACGTTTTGGTCTCCTAGCGCTTGTACTTTTTGATGCATACCACGCAAAATGCAATTGCTTCTAGCGCATTCAGTACCATGAAAATCGGCCAAAGCAAAGCCTAGGAGCATAAACTATATGCAACTTGTGCATCCGTCGATATGCTAAGCTTATACCCTAACTAAAGTTCTAATATTTGTCTTATACTTAACTTACTTAGACTAACACTTTGTCGGTTGCTGCCACTCTAGAACAGCCTTTTTTAAGAATATAACGTTACGCAAGTAAATTTTACTTGGGCCCGTAAATCAATAGAGCATTCAAATCCTGGACGTGCAACTAAATTGAAAAAGTGGCAAACTTTGACTGTTTTCGAATGAATAAAAGATTTGTTCCATGTGCAATGTCCCAAAAAATTAATGACATATTCAGTAAAGTTTTAGAACAATGAAATCGATGTGTTTCACGGCTTAAATCACCCTGTAAACCATATACGTTCAAGGACAATCTACTTAGGAGGACAGGCAGTTTCTACGGTCTTTGCTAAAATTTTGTGCGTGCCTGCGGCCCACTGTCGACATCTATGCTATAAAACCATTATTCACATCCATTAATACACAACTCATGTTGTAAAAATTTTGAAATTTCACTTCTTAGAGGCAAAAATCTAAGTTGCATGTCTCTGTGAAAGGATTCCATGCCTGTTACGTCTTACAAGAGTTATGCTGGGAAAAGGTGAATTGCACCGTGCCCGTCACGCGTTTCAAAGATTCCAAAGTTATTTTTGTTTTTTTAATTATTACCGTTACCGTCTCCGTTGAATAAAATGTATCAAAACTATGTTGAATATTTATTTCAAAAATGAATCTTCCAAAAAAATTTTCTATCCTTGTTATACGCAGTGTTCACAAATTATGCCGCATTATACAAAAATTGTCTAAATGTTACGCCTTACTGTATGTGTAGTGTCACTTTGATCAAAATGTTTTTACTTTTAAAAGTCGTACGTAAGCTTTCAGCAACTGGTAACGCTAAACCATAAGTCGTACGTAAGCTTTCAGCAACTGGTAACGCTAAACCATTTGTTGATTGAATGCTGCCTGTTTATGTACTGCTACTTTACTTGTTTTTTTGGTAAGGGAAGATTACTTTTAAAAGTCGTACGTAAGCTTTCAGCAACTGGTAACGCTAAACCATTTGTTGATTGAATGCTGCCTGTTTATGTACTGCTACTTTACTTGTTTTTTTGGTAAGGGAAGATTATTTAAGATCTGGTTTATTTAGATGTATGTTTAAATGTTAACGTACTAATGTACTGTTTTGATAGATAGTTTGCGAGGGGATTTTGTTTTCAAAACCGGATGCAGGTATTTGGCAAGTTCAGCTAAATGTTTTGTGGGTATAGATAAGAACTGCTGCACTAGGAAAAAGAATATCAATGTAATTTCAACTTGCTATTCTAATTTATTCCATCTATGTTGGTACGTATATATACATTGTACTTACACATGCAAATAAGATGTTATTGCCTGTCTCCAGTTATGGGAAAGAATAAGGGCTACCGTAATTTTCTGTTCAGATTAATAGCTTTCATAGCTTCAGCTTAAAATTGCTTTTAGTTAAAAATAACGATAACAATTAAATGGAATAACAGACACACAATAACAGTTCAATATTTAGAATTCGGCAAGAAAATGTTATAGTTTTATTTATTTTTTGCAATTATTGAAATATTTTCAGCATGTTGTCTGCTTCGAGCCGCGCCGGCTCGGGCCAGCTCAGATTTCTTTCGGGCCTGCCCTGGCTTCGTGCCTGCTCTTCAAGATTTGGGCCCGGTTGGGCCGACATTGATCTGATTTCGTGCCGGGCTTAAAAATTTAGCTGAGGAAGTTGTCTGTTCTACGGGGATGCCCTTGGAACTCTGGTATTATTGGTGCTGAAACTTTGACGCGGTAACGTGATTTTGATTTTTGATATTGTAGAACCCTGTGTGAAGCACTGGACACTCTTGCTGAGATATTTAGTTGAATAATTTTTGATAATTAATATTTGGTATTTGTTTATATAACCTAACGTCATTCCAAAATCCTTTGCAAATGTTGGATAAATTGATTGTTTTACATAATAAATAACAAAATTACGGTTGGACCCGGATACACTTTGATATACGTTGTCAACTATTATTTGTACACGGACTGGATTCTCATCAGCGTTTCTAAGGCCGTGTTTACGTTGCATCCGATTCAATTCGATTTGTGTTTACATTGCATCCGTTCCGATAAGACCAAAATCTTTAACGATCCTACATATGTATTTACGTGGATTGTGTATGTATTTTTTCACATTATATACATCATGTGATCAGAATTCGTTAAATTGTGCGTGATCTATCGGATCGGATGTCTTATGAACACGCCGTTTAGTCGACGTAGCACATGTTTGATGAATCATTTTATCCTTATATGGTATCATGAATCATTAACCCTCTCATGCCCGTAAGGTCCAAATGGACCCAACGCACATTGCGACTCGTTGTGTTTACTGAGTTTGTCGTATATCGTACGTTTGAACGTGCGTTGTTATTCGCTCGCATTATGAGGTACCTTAAGGAACCGAGCAACAGCTCTCAGATAGCTCAGTGGTTTGTGTACACAAGTTTCAACCGTACGTTTCGGGTTCGATCCCTAGCGCAGGCTTGAGTTTGTCAAAGATTGCACGATAGTCAAATTAATTCGGGCATGAAAGGGTTAACTAACCCTCTCATTTCCGTAAGGTCCAAATGGACCCAACGCACATTGCGACTCGTTGTGTTTACTGAGTTTGTCGTATATCGTACGTTTGAACGTGCGTTGTTATTCGCTCGCATTATGAGGTTCCTTAAGGAACCGAGCAACAGCTCTCAGATAGCTCAGTGGTTTGTGTACACAAGTTTCAACCGTACGTTTCGGGTTCGATCCCTAGCGCAGGCTTGAGTTTGCCAAACATTGCACTATAGTCAAATTAATTCGGGCATGAAAGGGTTAAATATGTGCGATCACAACAGTACGTAAATATATAAAAGTACATATTTGTATATTCATCTACAACTAAGATTTAGTAGCAACCTAGAAGCTTTGCCGAGATTGTTTGGTGTCTGAACAGTAACACTGGTGCGTAGAAGTTGTAATACATATTTGGACCAAGGACAATATAAATTTTAAAATAAACCCACTTATTAATCACAGGAGTGGGAAATATATATTTCTAGCTAGAGGGCAGCTATAATGCTTAACCTGAATATATTTTATTCAGCGAAACGTATTTAAAACTATATATATTTTTACTATATCTGAAATTATATAAAAATTTGCAACTTTAACATATAGTTGGGCAAAGAGCATTATTACTTTTTCAGCTAAAATTTTCATTTTGACCTAATGTATTCAGCGCACAGATAGGCAATGGATACGATGTGTGTTGTATAAGCTTCGCAGTTAACTGAATGGGCATAAAATTTCTCTTATTTCAACCCTTTTATCAAAATCATGAGATAAGTTCGGCTTGCGGTAAAACAGCTTTCACCCGCCGCTCCAGAGAAATCCCTGGCTGGAAATGATCCCATTGTTCCGGCACTCAAATGTATTTAATTAACAACATTAAATGCTAGAAGCGGAGGAGGCAGATATTATTACTTATGAATGTATAAAATATTATGTATGTATGTGTGTGTTGAAATCAATCAACAACAGAGGTAAACCCTTACGCCTCTGGCTAAATATGAGCTTGTGAAAGAAGATGTTGCTTGCCTTTGGATCAGTTTTCGAAATCAACAGTTGCCAGGTTTCTGCGATTGTAATATAAATAATATACTTATATGGTTGGCTCGAAAGTAAAGCTATTTCAGTGTTGTATACATCTGTTTTAGCGATGTCTATACTCTTCATTTATCATAAAAAGTTAAGCTGATTCTATACACATGATTAAACAGTAGCCAGCATTTTGGAACGTTAACAGTTACCTAGTTGCTAGTAAGCCTCGTATAAATAATTGCAATGGTAGCTCCAAAGTGCGCTAGTTGTCAAATATATCGGACCGAGGTGGAGAATTTGCAAGCGTTTCTTGCCGACTGGTGTGCAAATTTAATCGCAAAGTTGATTCGTGCAGCCCCGCAACAACAAGATTCAATGACCGAGCTGGGAATAAGCGGAGGAGGTACCGGCTCATTGGTATCACACCAACCGCACAAGTCGACCATTGCCGAAATCGGTCATCAGACGACCAGGTCCAATGGCAGTAGTAGCGGTAGTAATCGCCGAAAAGCTTTTTCAACTGTAACAGCTAACAACCAAAGACAAATTGTTAACGGTAGCAATAACCACAGCTTAAACCATTCGAAAAGCAACACTTCGTTAACCAACGCGGATTTTAGCGCGGAAACAGCTGCTGCGCTTACTATTCTTAATGGAGGTGCTGACCTGATACCTGACAATAATGCTGCAGCTGCGGCGCTAATGGAAAAGCTGGTTGCAGCGTACTCGAGTGGTCAAATCGGGCACAGCCTGGTCGTGAGTGGTCATAGCGATACGGAATCGACGCTAAGCAGTGGGAGTGGAGGTCAGCCAGTTGAGAAACGAATGCGTCGTACAATGCCGGGCAGCGAACATCGCAGCAGCGGATCAGCAAACAGCCACAACAACGCTGATGCTACAGCAATCGTTAGTCACCGGCCACTGAATGATGGCAACAGCTTAGTCGGCAACTCAGCAGCTTCGAATACTGTTCGAAAGTCAGCTACGATACAATCGGTTATTGAAGCAACTGCAGCCGCTGCGTCTCGATCGATTGCAGCCGCTTCAGCAAACAACAACAACAGTCAAGCTAGCAACGTCGCTTCGTCGACCCAACGTACTTCAGCTAGAAAGCAGTCAAGTCCGAGACCTATATCGCTTGCCGCATTCCAGCAACAACACAAGAAGACAGCGCCGACCTCGAAATTTGAACAAGCATCGAATGCAGGAACAAATACTAGCAGTAATAGCAATAATTTACCCAATAACAATAAAATGGTGCATTGTAATTATAGCTCAACATCGGGCGGCAGCAGTAAAGACATGACCAACGACCACGGCGGCGACGGTTTGAACGGATGCGGTAGTAGTACAGTAGGCTTAGCCATCACTATTAAGAGCGGTGGCATTGGACATGATTCGGTTGTGCGACGCGAAACGAAGAGCACTGCCGATGACATCTCCGAAGAGCAATTAGTGTCGGAAATATTTGAAGATGGCGACGGTTCAGAGTGTGGCGACGAAGTTCAGTTCCAGCAACCGAATTGTACTATTAGCAACGACACCGCCGAAATTGTTGGTTCCGACGACAACGAAAAAGATACAGCTTTGTGCACAACAGCAACAACAACCGAGACTCGTCAGAACGGTGAAACGAAGTTGCGCGAAAGTGTATTCGATAACTATAACAGCGACCTCGACGAACAGCAGTCGTCGTCGACTAACAATGGCTTTCAACTCAATCAATCTACTTCATCATCGTCGAAAATTGCCGCTTCGGCAATCGAAAATGCCGAAACTGCATTGGAGGCGTGGGAAGCGGCTGCTGCGACTTTCAAAGTTGGTAAGTAGGGTCGGAGCGGATATATTATATGTATACGCATGCATGAATTGCCGTGGTGCCTGCAATGCTTTGGAGCACGTCGTTAAATTTTGAGACTAGTGAGTGAAATGACTCCAACATCCACCTCGCCTATTCATATCATTTATCTGAGTCCAAATTTAAACTTAATTTGTACAGCTAACAAAGATCCATAAGATTATATAAAGTCCTTTGCTACATCGTCTTTTAGAATGATTTTTGTACAGTGGCTTTTATGGGTACATAAAATCTCTACTCAATCTATGGGTGGTATAGGATTCAGTTTGTAAGGCAATTCATCCTATAATGTCGCTGCACATGGTGACCTGCTGCTGTTATTATTTACGCTGCAGGGTTTTAAAATTGCATTTTGAATGGGCCCCAGGAGATCCAACAAAACACGAAAACGTCAATATCACCACAACTGCTCGAGCTATGTCATTGATCTCATTGATTCTGTAAAGCAATTAAAATCTTTCACAGCAATTCATTCTCACATTGTGAGCATCTAATTGCGCAGTATACCGGTATATTTCCTCACCTAGTCAAACATTATGGTGGATATTCGGCTCATTTTTTAAAATGAAGCTCAATGTAGCTGTGCAGTTCCCTCAAAATTAGATATTCAACAGTCACAATTCAACACCTTATTGATGAGGCAAAGCTACGTAGTATATATAGTAATAGCTTTTGCACAAATGTTAAATTTATTAGGTTTTAACACAGGTATGTCAAGGCTGTATTTAATGCAAGCCTCGGTGTCTCCACGCGCATATCCACATTTATCGCATCTATATGTCTGTTATTTCAGCCGAATCACCTGAGTAGATAAAAGAAGGAGGTCTCACTTAAACGTGTCAAATTTCCCTTATTATATCATGTCTACTTTTTCTTCCTGCTGTGATGTTAGATACTTTTCCTAGCCTTGCATCATAACTGATAATAAATTTGAGAGTTTGATAATCATGTCAAGTTTTCTCGCGCTTTTATTGAGGAAAATTTGACAAAATCTAGAACTGATTGGGTCCAAGAAGATATCTACACACAAAAGCACAGAGCACAGGAGTCCGTGCGCTACAGGCAGCGCGTCTTCAGTTCTGGGTTCTCGAATTGAGAGGTCCAAATCAGCCTAATCCATTGCTGCATCCCTTCCTAGGAATTTTATGTTGACCCGCATAATTCTTAGATTCTAGATCACGTCCGTGCGCTACAGGCAGCGCGTCTTCAGTTCTAGATTCTCGATATTGAGAGGCCCAAACCGGCCTAATCCATTGCTGAAATCTCCTCATCGCGTCAACGCACCCCTTCCTAGGAATTTTATGTTGACCCGCATAATTCTTAGATTCCACATCACGAGTTGCAAATCACAATTTATTTCTTGATTTAACGGCCTACTTTGAAACCAAGATCATATCTTACCTTTTTAAATTTTACCAATATTTGTGCTCAGACAAGGCCAGTTTGATGTATATATACGTAAATAAAAAATTATTTTACAGTAGCAAAAGTAGTTGTAGAAAATTTTAATTGTGTTCTTTTGCTTTCCCCAACTACCTGCAGCTGTGCGGTGTAGGAGCCATAGGGAGGCTTCCAGCGCACCCCAGGCTAGAAATTCTTTGCGAGAACTTCGTATTATATTTGGAAATGCAGGTTTCGTTTGTTCCGTAAAAAATGGTGGGTACCCAGAGCAGTGCGTGGGTTCGGCTACCCATGGTCCGGGTTGGGTACGGACTCAAATCTTGAGCACGCGGTAGCGGGTACCGCGGTTCGGGAGTTCCCGTAATACTCACACTCCTATATGTTCGGAAAGCGCTGTTTTTGGCAATGAATAGGTGGCTGTGTTACTTACTCCGTCAAAAATAGATAGTTATCCCGTTTGGTGAGCTATGTTGCAAGAAATCTGTTGTTCTTTTTAGCACCCGCTATCGAAATTACTATAATCGTAATTTTGTTTAGAACCCACCTCGTTGGTGCCTTTGTTGGGGAGTTGGCGCTGTCATCGAAATGATTGATTTGTTCCTTTACTGAGTTTAAAAAGTATATGCTTCATTTCTTTTTATCGGGCACTATCTGAAAAGGATCTGTCAGTTAGTATCCGTCCGAAAAATTGAGCCATTTCTAGTATCGGTGCAAAAGCAAAGATCATAGTGTGGGTATCTGACTAGACCAATTTCGCACACCTTTCGTTTATGGTGACTGATTGGGTAGTAAGGAGATATGTACGCGCCAGAAATGACCGTCGCATTTCGAGCGAGCGAGTGGCTCGCTCGAGATGTCGAAAATTTTAAATTAATAGTGAACTCTATTTTTCGAACAAATGTTTCGAGCAAGTCGCGAGCGAGCAGCGTTCATTTTTGGCGGGTACTGTAGGTAACAAACGTGGATGAATTTTTTGGTCGTGTAGCCAGGGCGGCTAGCAGCTGTGGCAACAATTAACTGCTACGCAGCTAAATGCATAAAAATAGTTGCAAGTCAATAATGATTTCCAAAGCCCAGATGTATGTATATTTACAAGTTGTGGGCTTCGCGGGTTTGAGAAATTCTCTGAGCCCGCTGGTACAAGCCTAGTGCAAGTATTCAATTTTCACACCATCAACACCTCTGTGAACACCAGGGGATACGCAGCGCATCAAAAAGCGAAGGACCCGCATTTCATTTTAACAGCTGTGCCAGTAATTGTATTTATGTTAAAGTGAATATTCGTCAGGTTCGTAAAACCATTTCAATAAGTCAAATAGGGCGTGGAAAGAATATTTTTGTCGCGCTAGTGTGGGTTGAGAAATGGTCAATCCACTATTTGAAAGTATACGGCAGTTAATGTTTCTTTGCGTAACATGAGCATTTTATTATTCACGTATATATGTACATATTTAACAGATTTGTCAGGTGATGGCTTACAACCATCAACGAGCAAAGGACTTAGCTTTATTGGCGCTGCAACTGAGAACTTTACGCGAAGCTTAGCCAGCTCTTCGGTAAGACTCTTTCTTTTATTTCGTTGTATATAATACACAATCCTAAGGTGGAACTAGGCACGTGTTGTTTTGATGGGATCATTGGGTTTCCAATGTTTGTCCAGAACAAGTGTTCTGATAAATCGTTTTACCATTATGTAGGTATCAACAAAACAGTGTTAAATTTTACAAAAGTCTGAGCTAATGAATCACGGTGAACTTGATAATTAAATTTCAATGAAGATGTGTAAATTCCGCGAGGCAACTTTACTTTGCCCGAATATGGTCGGATGAAACCCGGGTCTGTCACGCGTCATTTGTCACGCGTCATTTCTAATTGGTAAAAGCGGACTCCGCCAGTAAAGATAAGAATTTAGGTTCTACGGTCGGCTCGGCTATAGAGCCGAGCCGGACCCTAAGGCCTGACTCTGATAGCCGAACTTAGCTTAGTGTGCCTGGAAAAGCCATGGTCAACACGCTCTTTTCTAAAACAATAAACATGGTGTAACAGCTGTTGATTGATGTATAGAATAATGGTCAAAGCGTTCAAAACTATTCCGATACAACGACAATGGGCAGTAAAGTGTACCTTAGCATTAGCATCTGTATAGTACACTGTCTTATAAAAAGTGAAAACACTTTTCAAAGCCTGACGGCTGTACCACTAATAATGATAGTTGGTAATACACTAAACGAAGCGGTTTATATAACTTCCACTTCTGTTTTATGCCAGTCAGCTTTCCGTTGCTTGTTTAAGTGGCATCAGGTATTCACGATTATCTTTCGATTAAACGTAAACAGCGTCATAAACCTGACGTTGTAAATTCAACTACAGCGTCGTCGGTGTACTAAAAATAACAAAATTTCGAACTGTAACGCAGCTAGTCGACAGAGTAATGTTTAGCAACTTAGGCGGCAGTATTTTGTCCGAGGCCGTACAAGAGCTGTATGTGATTATTTTTGCCATTTTCGTAAGATGCAGCTGCGAACAGAAACAAAAGCAAATTTTTCGCGAATCGCTTAATTGCTATTCACAAGTTGTTCAGTAATCGTTGTTCGCGAATTTTTCATGAACGATTCGCCAACAATTTGCTTTTATATACTGTAGTATTATGATAATTATGAAATTATGATTCAATTGTTGCACAATAATTTATGGCGCAGTGGCTCAATGGATAAAGCGTCAGATTATTGATGGTAAACACGTGAGTTCGAAGCCAGGCCAGAGTAACTCATCCTTCCTCGGAATCGGTAAATAGTAATAGTAAGTAGCGTGCCCGCCAAAATGACCGATTGTGAGGAAGCCACGTGTGATTCTAGTTACCACTCTGCATCTCGTAATGTCCCACAAGTTGGGAAAATGGGGATCAGCACCACCTCGTTGTGTGCAGGTTTCGTTTTTTCATGCCACAAGTTTGTTTATCGCGGCTTGTCCTACATTCAGAGATTTGTAAAAAAAGAGAGCAAAGCCGCGATATCACGCTTGTATGAATTCGTGTCAGTTGTGCGTACAAACACCTGAATGCATGTCAAATCATGCTTTAAATATTACACGAGCACCATTTTTAGGTTTAGCGTTTTATTTTTTTGAGTTTTTGGTGCTTAATTTGGTTGTAAATTTTTGTTGCATTTTTGTTACCTGCTATTCGAGTTCAAAATGATGTCTCCCTTAGACACGTGTCTCGGCAACCTTGGTTTAAATATGGCGCACATATATTTCAAAGAAACATTTCACCAGATACAGTGAGATATTGCAGTTTGTATTTTTATTGATTTTCCTGGCGTTGCAGGTTCCATACAAAACAAAAATGGTTTTTACAATGCACGCTATATAAAATACTTATATTACCGGAACTAAGCCTATGAAAATCGCCGAGCTACCCACCCATTGCCAGTAGTTATGGTAGGAGTGGACTCCCAACGTATGCAGTAACAAACAATCGTTCGTGCATATCTACACTCATTAGGGCGTTCGAATACTAAAGTTATGAGGTAAATTTGGATGTAATCCATTTGTTGTTTGCTATGTACATATACAAGCAAGTCATGCTATGATACTAGTAATAACAGGACTGAACCTGTTATTGTTTCATATCAACTACAAGTCAAATTATATACTTAACATCGCACATTATAAGGATTTAACTATGGAACGTATTATACTGATGACTACATATTTAAATTTTTTATGAACAACTGTGTACCTAACATTGTGTAAGGATTTAACATTAGTTGACTCCTTAGCTAGTGCAATGCTTTATAATACCCATTTGTACTAATATTAATTAATTGTTGGTTTTTAGCCACTATCCGAAGGCGAATTTGCCGATCTTCCGCCGCCGACAGTTGCGCTAATCCCCAACGGAAAAAAGAAAATATTGGTAATTAATGATTATTTCAAAACGAATTAATGAACATAAAAATAGCTTCTAGCTGGTAATTTATTGCTAGGATTCGTACTTTAATCCGCACGATTGAAGGCAAATCGAATGAATGTCGCTAGTCCGGGCTGAAGATTTAATATTCACATATTCTCAACTGAGTTGCCTGGGCCGCTTGGAAAGTTACATCAGGGTAATAATATGATCGAAATACATTGGGAGGCAAGCAGATATATAACCGTTATTTTCAGCATATTTGAAACAATGACCAAAATAAAAATGAAAATGAATCAATCATTTAATCAATCAATGAAACAATGAATCCTTCAATGGCCGAAAACAAGAAAACTTAGAAATTTTCATGTCAGAAATTGTGTTGAATGAGTCATTTGCCACGCTGTGTACATACCATGCAAACACAGTTCATTTTATGTCGTTCAGCAACACCGACAACTTGTAGAAACATTTTAACTGTCCACGTATCATTAAAAATTTTAAATTTTTAATTCATTAGCTTCTAAAATTGAGTATTTTAATAACGTACAGAAGGTTCTAACCCCATAAGCGACATACCCAATCTAGGTTTAAAACACACCAAAGAGTTTCCTGGATTAAATATCTCTATGACCCCATTGTGCACCTCCAGCAAGCAAGAAACTCATTTAGTCAATATTTAAAAAATTTATTATTTTCGATCATTCGTAACGTCAGCACATTGCTCTAAACCCGCTGCTGTGACCAAAAAATATATACCGCATAGCAAACTAGTTTTTGATGAAAGGATTCTGCATTTCTATTCCTCTTACTCCATCCGACGAGATACATTTGGCATAAAACGTTGGGATTCCATATTGAGAAAATCACTAATTGTTCAATTTGCATCGGTTTTATGATATTTTGGGCATGAAATTACTGGAGCTGTGGAAACACAATGTTATAGATACGCTATTAATTTTATTCCATTACTCGGTCAACGAAACACGCAAAAATTCATCAATCATTGTGTGAGGAATTTTGCGTGACATAGACAAACAGAAAGTAACTGTATTTGTACTTGGAGTTTATTTATAAATATAAATCTGACCATTAAGTATGACTGTGACTCGTTTCAATGAAAGTGTGATTTTTGAAGCTAAATAATATTGGTTATTAAACAATATTGCTGTATTACATAATAATAATTTGTTAATGTAAGCACAAATGACATACGTACATAATATATACTGGCGAGCAAAATATAGCCATTTCAAGGCTTTCAGCTATAAAGGATACATAGCAGAATCAAATATTCGGATTATGATTTTCATTCAAACTATGCGCGTGACTCCAATATTTTGTTGCAAGCATAAATGTTGCGCAGGATGAAAGATCAAAACAGTTTAACAGTATCAGCATTTTTAAGAGTTCAATGATCAATATATAAAACACTTTTGTGCCAATAGTAATTCTCCGGTAGCGAGGGCGACAGGTAATAGCAAGTGCGACAAGTAAGTGGGATATCTTGAATAACAATAATTGGCGAGCATTGTTTCTAGTTATTCGTCGTGTGGAGCTAATGTTTATTTTATTGACGAAACTTGGCGTAGATCAATTAGTTTTATTAGCTGCGCTCGCAAACTAATTACCGCAACGGAATATTATTGCAAATGAAAAAAATTGGTGCACACTGATTATTTCTTGTTCAGAAAGTGACGAGTCCACTGCCGTATCAAGAAAAAGGCCGCGGTGGCCGAAGAGTAGGTGATCCGGAATTAGCCTATGTTCAAAGCTTTGTCGATTCCAGCGAGGACGGTCAAGAGCACAGGTATGTTATGGCTGATCTGCTGTAGCTGGTGTGGTGTCGTTATGTACATTTGTAATAATCAAGATTACACACATAATGTAGGGTATCTTCGAAATGCTTGAAGCATGTAATTAATTCCATTCAGCGTGTACATTTATGGCGTAATCGCTTACTTTCGCGGGTTTCACTGTATATAGTGAAAAGCTTCATCACTAAATTTTAACAAACGATGTGTCGAAAACAATTATTGTTACTAGGACGTCGCCACGGTGGGGAGAGATTCGCACGTCGCAGTTTCGTTTGGCGCCCCCAATTTACTACTGAAAAAGAATTTTTCACCATGCAACCATCCGATTGAACTATTTGATACCTCAAGTTATAGTTTTGTGGCAATGCTTCTGAATCATAAGCAGAGATTTCTTTGTCAGTTAATGTTGACCGTTCTCCGCTGTATCATGGCCTGAATCCGAATGCCGTTCGTCTATTAGGACAAGACTTGTTATTTTACATCATCAAGTAGTAATCTATATGCGTATGCACAGCTGTTGTACCTAAAATATGAAAGTGAACGTTTGGCTTTGGCATAGTTGAATAACAACTCGAAATTATCTTTACTAACTTCATTTATGCGCTAGTAAACTTAAATTATCCTAGCTTATCTTATTTTATAACTTCGCATAAAAAAGTTACGGAACGCTGTTTGGTGAATTTAAGTTCGACGCAAAACTACTCGGGAAAACACTTCTCTGCGATCCAAATCTAACCATTTTGAGTTTGCTAAAATTAAAAAATCACCGAAATTTTTGAGAACGAAAATTTGTCGCATTTAAATTAAGCGGGTTTTGTTCGCAAACACCAAAACCTCACGGTTTATTTGCTAGTGAGGTCATTATTGCACTAAATTCGTTCGCAATAATTCTGAACAATTCATATGAATACTTACTACGCATTAAGGAACCGAATTTCTGCAATATTGACAATAGCCAAAATTCTGTTCGAGCACAAAGCATAATTTCTGGCTCCTGGAGTTTGTTTTGCCACTTTTCGGTTAGCGATAAAGGAAAAGATGAAATCTAACATTTGTCAGCAAAAAGATGTCTGTTTAACAAAATAGAATAGTTGATGGGGTCATCTTAAGTTTACTCATACATTAGTATTGACTTTCTTTGACTTGCTGGTGTGCTACACTCAACAATGTAAATGAATATTTCATAGTACTGCCCGTAGACTGGTTAGTTACGTAGTTCTTATTTCAATCAGTGTATCTCTTCTGTCATGAAAATAATATTTACTATCTCAGGTGCACTACTGTTTGCAACTGACTAAATGATAAAATCTTTTGCTGCTAAAAATTAATACTAGTTGCGTAGCATATGTAACTGAACGAAGACAT